>JALIZH010013064.1:0-10266 GCA_030522465.1 Rhipicephalus appendiculatus
TGCAGAAACAATAAATAAACAGCATTTGTGTGCAGGTCGATGCAAAAAAGAAAGTGGACCCACAATTAAAAATGCAATTATATGCCCCTTAGGTTCAATACTCATTGAAGTGGCCCCCTTGTTTTCAAGCCAAAATTTGTTTACTACTGAAGTTAAAAAATGCGAAAAGTAATTATAACAAAATTGTGGTTGGTGTATCTCTTTGCCATCTTGTCGATGTCGGCAATCTTCTCACCAACATAATGATTCATTCGCTTCATGAGCGTTTGGACCGACACTCTCCGGGAAGCCTTGCTTCTCCAAGCGACGCTTGTAGCATGGCTGTTAAAAGAAGGCATTTAAACAAATAAAGACATACAGGTATAATTACTAACAGAAAGCTATGAGAAATTCTTTTCAGAACAAAAAATAGGCTTTGGTTTTGGGCAGCTGCAAATGAAAATTTTAGATTGCATCTTCAGTTGGTGGTGTCAAAATGGCTTCTCATAGCAGAAAAGATATCCTCAACTGCACACATTATAGCTTCTGTAGCAGTGCACTTTTGGATATAAATGACACAAAAAAGAATGCAGAATCTGGAGTTATTGAATCTTATCATGAAGTTATCGTGAGAAAGCACTTTAAAACAGCTGTTTAATGTCACATCAGAAAAGCATTTATGAAATTCACCATTAATCTAATTTCACCTCATGATCTGCATATGGCATGAGTGATCTAAAGAAATGTCTCGAAAGAAGGGCAACATATGGTGGACAACTATGGTTTATGTACATAGTACTGGGTCTTGGTTGAACTTCAGCACTGTTAACTGTGAAAAGCGAGGTAACCTGGTTATTGCTGCTGCATTAGGGCACCATTTAAGAGCTTGCACTCTGACAAAATGGGATATATGTTGATACTCGCTTCGCATGACAGACACCTTGCCATGGTGTCAATGGTTCCTTTCTTGGACGATCTGGGAACCGAGGGCAATGCTTGCCTGCAAAAGGTTACACGTTGAGAAACTTTAAACACGGCAATTAGTGGCTGTTAAAAGTACTGGAAGTTACCCTGTAATGATCGCCCTTGTAACTGTGCTTGGATCCCAGATCGTCACCAGCAGATCCTTGAATGAACAAAGAATCTTTGTCCCGTGCCTGCACGCGGCGCCATTGTTTCCAAGGGAATTCGCAGCCCTTGTCCAATGTCAACCTGCGGAAAAAAAGAAAAGCAGCAAAGAAAAAACATGAGTGCCATTCAGAAGGCTTAAATTCACTGCACCATATATGAAGGTTTACAACTGTGCCAAAACAACTGTTCTCTGTGAAGTTCGCAAATAAACGCGCGTGATTTAACAACAGCTGCTCCTTTTGCACATAATACCCAATACATACTTTTCTTGAAATTCCTGCAAGAAAAACTGCAGCAGAATCGTTGAAGTCTTAGCGGTCTACAGTGCGCTAGGGCATTGATACACCGTGGCTTGTGGCCTGTAACTGGCACATGAGGAAGTGCAAGGATCACTTGCAGAGGAAAAACGTGGCCATGTTAAAGAACTGGGCCAGGCTAATGAGCTGAGAATTTCAAGTGTACCTACTGTATGATTGCTGTCATAATGTAGGCACTAAGCGCAGCTTTCTCTAAAATAAAATTGAATCTCAAACATCTCACGAAGCTGCCACCTGATGCACCAGTTTGCGCCTTCAAGGGAGAACGTTGGGCACTCTCTGGTGGGTGTCGAAGTGGGGGGATGGTGTACTGGGCAGTGCTGGCAGAGTGAAGGTAGGGCTGCATGGCTGAGGGGAGCCAGAGCTGGGCGGCTCAGCTGTAGGTTCAGCACTGTTGTATCCACGGGAGCCTACAGGAAAATTACACATTGGAAACTGAATTGAATCAACTAACACTTAAACATGGTTATTCACTTAGGTGCATTTGCTAGATGAAAGGCTACAGCGCACATAGACGGGGACGAAGGAAGAACACACAGGACATAGTGCTGAACTAGAACTGATAATTTATTTCTGATGGAACCAACATATATACACCAAAACAAGCCAATAACAGCACGCTTAGGCCAAGCACCAACAAAAAATAAAGTTAGAAAACAACACTCGTCATCTTGCACACTGCCTATGGCTTATCAACGTTCAATAATTCTTCCTCCTTTCTTGAGAGTGTCGCGCAAGGAGCGCTTTCAGGCCAGCTGTCGCACTGCAGAAGTTGTGCCTGTGAACTGCTTTTTGGGCTGATCAGTAAAGAAAAGGATAGGCTGACCCGTGATCTAATAAAGCGAATTAAATGGATCGTTGTAAAGAATATAGCGTGAGCGCTCTTTCCATGACGCTCATAGGCAGTGAGTAAAATGAGAAGTGCTGTTAATCTAACTTTATTTTTCGTTGGTGCTTGGCCTATGACTCTTCCTGTGCATCTATTTTTTCTCATTTCCGCAACTTTCCTTCAGATGTCTTTTAACTCTGCCTCCTGTGAAGGTGGGGATTTCGCAGCTCTCTTTTTCTTTTGGGGTATTCTCAACAGCCGCTCCCTACTGTCGGAGCGCTTGTCTTCTTCCTAGAAAATTGAAACACGTGTAATAAAACATTAGGAAATATTTTCTTTTATGCTTGGTCAAGCAGTTACATATAGAATGAACCATACCTTTGATGGCGGAACACTGTTATCACCATCACTGGCATCATCAGAGTCTTCAATAATAGGCCTCACTCGCACCCTTTTTTGGGACACGATTTCTTTTAGATCTTTTTCTGACTCTGGAATACACAACATTATATTACAGGGACAAGTCGTAAGCTAGCAATAAGGTGTAACTACTTTGCTAATGAATACCATAAAAGCAACATTACCCAACAGAGCAAAAGAATGATTCGGGTAGCAAGAAATGTCAACCTAAAAGTTATTTAATGGTCTCGACAGATTGCGATACATACATATAAGGTTTAAAGCCCTCAACATAAACAAATATAAAAATGGCACAACCTGGAAAGGCAAACTAAATCAGAGATTGATGAACCAGCAAAAAAAAAATGTTTCATGTATGCACAATCTCGCGTGTACATTCGAATTTAAGGGCTAAATCGAAACAAATGGTTCATGTCCCTCGATCACATAATTGACAAAATATAAATGACTACAGTGTACGTAATGTATTAATGTACCTGTGTATGACAAAGAGTGATATGCACGTGGGTGTACGCAAATCAAATTAGGAAGTTTTACAATTTGGGGGGTTCAAAAGAAACCTAGTGCGTCTTGCTTAAGTTCTTTTGTACACCCGCCTGCTCTAGCCCCCTAGATTAAGCGGGGCACGTAATTTCTAACTTTGCCGAATCGCACGAACTTTGATGAAAACTGCCATGTATTTTTCATGTATACACGATCTATCGCGCGTCACACCAGTCTTTGCGTAGAGCACGAAACGATCGCACTAATTCAATGCAGCCTTAAAAATGCGCAAACTTACCTCCAACCTGCAGAATCCTGGCGCGGTCGTAGTCACATGTGCCAGTCGGATCTGTCCACTTCACCATATAGAAGGCCGTGGAAAAATCTTCATTGGGGTTGAAATTCTTTATATACTCCACTGGCGCAATTGCCAAGTGTTTGTCGTCTTGGTACCTAACGTACGCGTGAGTGATCATGGACGCAACGAGCGAATTTCTACAACGCTGAGAGTCACGCACAACACGTGCTTACTCTACCTGAACACATCACACATTCTCTGACAGTACCTGACGTTACGACCTTTACCACGTTACCCCTGCAAAGCTTCAAACCCACCCCCTGATGTTGATGCTAGTTAGGCTGTCCTAGAGTGGCAAAGATTGGCGCCCAGCTAGAACTAAATAAACAAAGAAATTCGTTATAAACATAAAATATAAAAGCTAGACCCTATTACAAAAATAAAATCTTATTGCTGTTGGAAATTAGTTCGGCCGACATAACAAATGGTGTTCAAACGTCCCATACAAAAAACTTTTACTCTAATCTTGAGGCCATTGTTGTGCTCGTTGCACGCAGCGGAAGCGATTGTCGTGTTTTAACATCGCGCCTCCAAAAGGACGTGCTTTCCTGTATGGGGTTGCGCCGGATGCTTTATGTATACGCCGAAAACGTCATAAACAATTTTTTTCGGCTTCTGTAAAGTAATCAATATAAAAAAAAGTTTTTTTTTAGCAGTGACGTTCACCGGCCACTTGCGCCGGGGTATTTTAAACAAACGTTTGCAATGTTTACGGGCACTTTGTAGTAGCATCGATGTTCTGTGGCAGCGTGGGCCGCACGTGGTGATCCGAGTTCACTCAAGTTTTACACATAGTCGAGCGCATCGTGTTCACCTCCACATTAGAGAGATGAAACAGCAGAAGAAACGGAAAAAGCGCGGAAGGTACAAAACGTATCTAAATCCAAGCAGTGTCTGCAGTGTGCCCAGATCAACAGACTCATCAGCCAGGCTGCGTCTTGCTAAAGCTGTAAGTAAAAATTTTTTGTCTCGACGCTATCGGATTATCGGCACAAAATATCCTTGTTAAATTGAAAGCGTGTCACGTAGGAATCCGTAAATGATGGTTCACACCATCCAAGTTCGAATGAAGGTCCGCTGGATTCGCGGGTACCCGTCGATCAAGTGGAGTACACGGCACCGCGAAATGCTACATCGATGGCCGATGCGGTGTTGGCGGCGGACAACATGCAGCATGGAGATAATGACGACGATTCGACAATGGGCAGTGATTCCGACGGAGTGAGCAGCCTATGTTCTAGAAAGCTCGTACGTAGATGGCTGACCTTGGTCACAAATATTAATTATACGCAATGCGTTCAGTGTGACGTATATATATATATATATATATATATATATATATATATATATATATATATATATATATGACGGTTCACGGGTGAATGGGGGAGAGGAAGATGAAGAACAGGAGGAGTCAGAATAAACATTGGAGTTCTAACTGACGTTATGTCGCATCTGTTATATATATATATATATATATATATATATATATATATATATATATATATATATATATATATATATATATATATATATATATATATATATAACATTTCTTTTTTAGTGAGAGATAGGGTTTGCCTGCAGTCGTGTAAAAATTGTCAAGAGCAAATATGTTTTCAACATAATCTTTGCTATTGATTTTTATGATGTGTCTAAGTGCATTATTTTTTTGTCCAGACATCTACGCAGCCAGCCATTCCGGGTGATCGAAGTGGGCAATGAGAGATCTGCAAGAGATAGATGATGGAGGTGATTACAGTGGAGACTGTGCAGCCCCTGTGTGTGATCCATGTGATGTAAATCACTTCATCAGTGATGATGACAACACAACAGATTTTGACAGTTGTGATGACGCAACTGACCCTAGAACAATGGTATGCTTCAACATAATAAATGTATTTATGTTTACCCTACAATGAATTTTTTTTGCAGGGCACTCAACATGATACTGAGGACAGCATGACAAAGGGTGTGTTTCCATCTGAATGTAATATTGAAGTGGGTGATGCGGTTGATGGCAGAGACAATGAGGGACCTTTCAATGGAAACCTGGTAACCGATGCCGACACAAGCAGGACACAGCTTGGAGATTTGTTTCAGGAGGTCCTGAATGAAAAGCTTGTCGTTTCAAAAGGCGAGATGCTTTTGATGATATTTAAACACGCCATAAAGAATAATTTGTCTTTTACAGCAATGGTGAATTTGAAATGATCAACATGTTTTTCGAACGACCTGTTCTGCCACATTCGCGATACCAGCTTGGCAAGCTCTTTTCAGAGCACGGCACGGGCTTCAGTTTCCATTACACTTGTGACAACTGTTCGACAGTGCGCGAGTCTGCACAATCCTATGCACAGTCGAATTCTTTGCAGTGTCTGAAATGTGGCTGGGCTCTAGCTTCCTCAGTAAACGGTGCATCAGTTTTTGTTCTATTGGAATGTGCCCTCTCAACTTGGAAAGAGTTTAAAAATCTGCCCATTTCTTCACCTGACAAAGCCCTTAAGTCAAAGCAGTAACCTTTCTGATATTTGTGATGGGGAATTGTATCGCAAATTTGTTTCTGCTACAGCAGACGAGGGGCACGGGATTAGTTTCACATTAAATTCAAATGGCACGCCACTATTTTCATCCAGCAACACCTCAATTTGGCCTATACAGTTACTAGTGAGTGAGGTGCCCATTATGCAAAGAGCGGACAAACTTGTGCTGGTTGCTCTTTGGTTTGGAAAGAAAAAACCAGATATAGCCATCTTTCTAGACGCGTTTGTAGAAAGAATGGATGGTTTGGCACAGAATGGCTTTATTCTCGAGCATGAAGTAAAGTCGAAGCTGTTCAAGGCTTATTGCAATTGCTGTGCAGTCGATTCAGTGGCTAGAGCCCCCCACGCAGGGGGGTCATGCAATTTAATGCCTACTATGGCTGTAACTGGTGTCTGCAATAGGGGGCACGCATTGCAGGCACTACCAGGTACCCAGTAGAAAAAAAATGAGCCAACAAAACGTTCCGAAAATGAAATTATGGAAGATGCAGAAAATGCATTGGGACAAAAGCATTCATAAAGAGGAGTGAAGACAGTATCTCCACTCCTAAACTTGCCACAATTTGATATAGTCTGGGGTTTTGTCCCCGATTACATGCACTGTATTTTGTTGGGAGTAGCGAGACAATTTTTAGAGATGTAGGTGGGTGATGCGCAGTGCAAATTCTATATTGGAAAGCATCAAAAAACCATTGACAAAAGGCTGGCAGCACTCGCTCCTCCTGAGAAGTGCGGCGGTTGCCAAGAGCAACAAAAGAAAAAAGTGCTGGAAGGCAAAGGAATTTGACAATTCGGTGCTCTTCTACAGCCTGCCAGTGCTGCATGGAATTTTGGATAAATCCTTCATCAGGCACTGGGCTTTGCTTGCTGAGGCACTGCACATCCTGCTGTCACGTAGCATAAGCTCGTCAGAATTTCTGCGAGCAGAACTCCTTCTGGAGTTTGACGTCATTGCAGCAAGTTATTTATCGAAAAAAAATGCATGACATTTAACTTGCATCAACTTGTCCATATTGCAAAAAGCGTGAAGCACTGGGGCCCACTGTGGGCCCACTCGGCGTTCCCATTTGAAGCAGGCAATGGTGAACTAAAAGCAGTGGTGAAGGCTGCGAATGGTGTGCCACACCAGATTTCTAGAGTGCGTCAAGTTGAGGGCTTGATTGACGAGCTAGCAAGCATGAAAAACGAAAGGAGAGTGCTTGAATACTGTACGTCCCTTTGACAAAACGGACACACACAGAACAGTTGGTGTTGCGGAAGACATTCGTCTCTTTGGTAGATGTATCCCATATAGCACAAGTAACAGCAGTGATGTTTCTATGGATCTTGTGCAGTACTCCCAATGCTCAGGAAAAGGGACAATATACACAAGCCGTAGCTACTCGTCAAAAAGAAAAACCAATAGTTCTACCATGAAGCTTGCTGACCAGGCATATGCAGTAATAGAAGCTATTCTTGCTAAACAAAGTAATGAAGTGTACATTGCAGCCAGGCGCCTCCACGGCTCAGCAGTAAAATATAACACCTTGGTAATGGACCACTTTGGCGAAGGTTCCAAAAAGAAGCAGGCAACTACAACTCTTGTACCAGTGTCAGAAATATTGAGTGTTTGTGCACACGTGCAAGTAAACCCGAACATGTTCATTTCACCTGTGCCTAGCTCGTTCACTTTGTAAATTTTGAAATCTCTTGTGCATTTCTAATTTGTTTTGCACTGAGGGGGGACTCAACGCATTCATATACTTCAGATGCAGTAAGGATGTTTACGATGAAATTGACGCTAGATTGGACTGGTTCCCCATCTTGGTGAAGTGCTTATCCTTACCACATTTTCTGTGCAACTCGAAAACTCTCCCAGCTGGAATATTGCACTTTATGTGAGCATTCGACTTTTTCTTTAGTATTGCTTGTATGCTTATTGTTGCTATGGGATTGAAACATTGTAACTCTGTCATATTGTATGTGCTATTTTTTAATAATAATAATAATAATATTTGGGGTTTAACGTCCCAAAACCACGATATGAGTACGAGAGACGCCTAGTAGAGGGCTCCGGAAATTTCGACCACCTGGGGTTCTTTAACGTGCACCTAAATCTAATGCTATTTTTATGCATTTTATTACATACCGTAATCAAGGAAAAAAATGGGTGTGTAGCCCACTGGTTAAGACATTTGATTTGGGAGCATGGAGGCTCAGGTTTAAACCGCAATAATAGAGCGAAAAATTGTTGTGTTTTGTTCATTTATCTCTTTATGGGGATGATTGTCTGACGTCACAGAGTGACGAACAGTGTTTTCTTGTTGTCTTGGTGTATAATTGCTAGTGCACGAACTTCAGTGAAATGATTTCACAGACAGTACTGCTTATAGTCGCTATGTGATTGTAACGTTGTAACTCTGTCATATTGTATGTGCTATTTTTTATGCATTCTAATAAATACCGTAATCAAGGAAAGAAAAATGGGTATCTAGCCCACTGGTTAAGACATTTGCTTTGGGAGCATCGAGGCTCTGGTTAAAACCACAGTAATAGAGCGAAAATTTGTTGTGGTTTGTTCATTTATCTCTTTATGGGGATGATTGTCTGATGTCGCAGAGTGACGGACACTCTTTTCTTGTTGTCTTGGTATACATATAATTTCTAGTGCTTGAAGTTCAGTAAAATGATTTCACAGACAGCACTGCTTATTGTCGCTGTGTGATTGCAACATTGTAACTCTGTCATGTTGTATGTGCTATTTTTATGCATTCTATTAAATACCGTAATCAAGGAAAGAAAAATGGGCGTGTAGCCCACTGGTTAAGGCATTTGCTTTGGGAGCATGGAGGCTCAGGTTTAAACTGCAATAATCGAGCGAGACATTGTTGTGTTTTGTTGATTTATCTCTTTATGGGGATGATGATCGTACGTCACAGAATGACAGACACTCTTTTTCTTGTTGTCTTGGCATATAATTGCTAGTGCTGGAAGTTCAGTAAAATGATTTCACAGACAGCGTTTTACGAATATTGGTGATCGAGTTACATTGCTCTGGGGCTCTTATATGTTGTATTGCAAGTGTTGTGAAACGAGTGCACCAAGATATTTAAAAAGGGAGTGTGGGCTGCTTACTTTTATTGTACTGTTTGTACTAATAAACGTGCGTGTAACCAGATTTTGTGCGTTTGTTATGTATATGCCCGAAACTGCCTGCAGGGCTTATGGCCTTTGGATATTAATTTGGTGTTACATGTCAGCAGTTTGCACAGCTCTTTTTGCACCTGTACCATTTGGATTAATGCAAACAACGGCTGCCTTATGTAGTTTAGAAGAACTTGTTGCGGAGTGAGTTGGTGCATCTTAACACAAAAGTGATAACTGCGCTACCTGACACACACGTAAAAACCAGACGCGCACACAGGTGCAGTGAGTATGTCTGGTTTTTGCGTGTGTGTCAGGTAGCGCAGTTATCCCTTTTGTGTTAGGCTGCCTTATGTCTAATGCATTGTGCAGTGTCCTTGAATAAAACTAGCAGTAATCACACTGAAGCAAAAACCGCTTTGCACTGCTCTCACTATCCTGAAACACACAAGCTGCAAATTAACTTCATTGCAGTGCGTCAATAGCAAAAGAATATAATGCTGTTTCTCAAAACTGTAGTCCGAAGCACATGAGCTGCATTGCTTACTTAGTCCTTGCAGCGTTCACATGACTTTAAAA
This sequence comes from Rhipicephalus appendiculatus, assembly GCA_030522465.1. Classification (NCBI taxonomy): domain Eukaryota; kingdom Metazoa; phylum Arthropoda; class Arachnida; order Ixodida; family Ixodidae; genus Rhipicephalus; species Rhipicephalus appendiculatus. The sequence goes on from JALIZH010013064.1 coordinate 9,763, forward strand.
GCTTTTAAAAAGTGCCATTAGAATCATTTGGCCTGCTGACAGCTATGAAGAACTAAAATTCTAAAGGGGCGCGCGACGGAGGACTGACCGAGGACTTAGTAGATTGTGGGGTGGGCCAAAGAGATATGAATATATGCCAGAAAGGCTCGACAAGCACGAAATGGGACGCAAACCAAGCGGCTCGACGGATTCTAACACGATATATGTCCTTAATGAATCATCGGTAAGGCACCTTGGGGTCATCTTAGCAGGGGTATAATAGACCCTTCGAACTTTTCAACATTTTGCAAGTAAATGAAAGAAACAGTTCAACACGACTCAAGTTTGTTGACCAAACTGCGCAACGATTTCCAATGGGACGCGTATGGCCCAATTGAAAGCAACCGTTTCCAAGTGAACCATTCGCCAATTCCAGATTATTCAAATGGCCTAGTTGAAAAGCTCACTTACCCCAACAGGAAGTAAGCGAATCCACTTGAACCATTTGGCAGTTCATTTGTTTCA
>JALIZH010013066.1:0-32496 GCA_030522465.1 Rhipicephalus appendiculatus
GCTTCCAACGCGATTCTCTCGCTGCAAAGGCTCCCTGAAAGTCAGCTGCCGCGAACTCTATCAGAGACAGCGACCGCCAGTTGGATAATGGGAACACTGTCGAAATGGTGACCTTTCCCGCTTCTCTTGATGTCCGGGAACAGAAAGAAGTCTTCATGAGCTCACATGATGGCTGTATCAGGGCTGCATGAGCCCAGATATGAGCCTGGAAGATTTCTTGGTGAAGAAAATAATATATACCAATCGGATCGTCATATTCGTTTTACCGGACCCGACCTCATCACTTCATGGACAGACCCTGTAAGCTCAACATTATAGAACTTAAGAGGCAGCTCTAGCTCATGGCTAAATCTGATTCTCTATTCTCAAGCGGCATGAAGCACTCGCCACGGCAATCTTCAGCCCAAGCCCACTGACCTGGGATGCAGACGGCAAACTGTAGGAACATCGCGTGCTTCTTCCCTCGTTTGCCCTGGCCGTAAAAAGCGAAAGAGCATAACGAGAGACAAAAAGTTAGCCGGACATGTATATACACGTAAAAAAACCAGAAAGGTTTCTATTACGCAACCAGTGAACCTGCTTTTAATGAGCTTCTTATATTTTCGTAAGAATAAATCTAGCGTGACAAGACGTAGACGGAAGAGAGGAGAACCACACAGGACAGTGTGGTTCTCCTCCCAATAAACCGCATTCTACAAAAAGAAAACTACCAACTTCCGATCTGTACATTTAAACACACACAAAAAAAGAAAAGACGCGATAGAGTTTCCTCGAAATCGCGAATGAATAAATGTTTGAACAAAACGCTTTTCTCAGTTTCCACGTTTCTTCATAGATAGAAACTTCGCGATTCAAGCAAGCTCGCCCTTTCTAGCCGGCCAATTAGCATACCTTGCGAGCTGCAGCAGCCACTGAAGAAGGAAGCTTTTCGGCGGAACCACCGGCCTCTTGAGCCGCGTGCTCCTGGTCGTCAATGCTGAGTCGCGCGAAGGCTTCGGTAGTGCTGCTTAGCGAGTCCTGCGTTTTGGGCAAGATAAATATCTACGCTACACAGTCAAACGCCTTTATAGCTAACTGCTCGGGACCTTCAATACACTTCGTTACGCAGGTCGCTTCGTTCAAAAGGTTTCACAAAGCGTAACGCTCGCATTATAGTCCGGACCTAAGGGATTCTCCGTTATTCTGGCCGTTTCATTGTGGAAGAGTTTATTATAAGCACTCGGCTGTACATTTCGACGTTTGTATGTAGATATACTGCTCGTTCTTAAGCAATGTTCCTTATTTCTGACGAGTGCATCAGGCTGTTGCGCATAGCGTTCCCACTACGAAGGACGTAGAAATGGGCGCCAAGACTTCATAAGCAGGCCTGATTCCCACACCTACAGGTGACGTTGGTCGGCACTGAACGTCGCCGACGTCATTGCTGCGCTAAATCCAAGGCTGTAACACGGCATGCTTTCACTGATGCATTAGTCTTAACGGAATTACCTTCCTATACAAAAACGCCTGTCTTGCAATTGAAAAAAATAAAGAATCCCAACCTGCGAAGAATTCGACTCTGTGGACGGGTCTCCTGGAGCTTCTTCTCCCTGCTTTATAACCACCTGAATGTTGGGGTTGTCCTCGTCGTCATCTTCGTCGTCGTCGTCGTCATCGTTTGGCTGGGGCAAGGAGGCGTGGCACTGCTCCAAAGAACGTTTTACAAACAAGAAATAAGTTGAAGGAGGCTTGAAGTGTTGAAAGGTAATCGAAAAAGGAGTATCGCATGAGCCAACGTTTCGACGAGGTGGCTTGTCTTCATCAGGGCAGCAACTGCTTTAATTAGCAGCGCTTCTTTACGTACGCCTTGCTCACATGTCCCCCACCCTCAACGTGATTGGTAGGACGAGTAAAATAGGCCTGTGTGAAGAGAAGGATAACTAAAGACGTGACGAAAGTCGTATACTTAATGTATGTGTTTCCTTTTTGGGAACATATGCAGTAACTCTAGAGCAGGGGTTCTCAAACTTTCTGGCCTCGGAGAACCCAACGGCTTTTCCAGAGTGCCGTGGAACCCCTAACTTTTTCTTGAGCATGACGACAATCGAAAGCGCAATCGCAATCACTGCCCGCGTTGGCCTGTTCTCCTTTCTTTAATATCGAGGACCATCGCCATTGATGGAGAACTCCAGATAATACATGGTGATTCCCACCTGCGCCGCTGCGCGAGTCGCGTAAAGCGCCTGCAGGCCATACACTGCATGCTTCAGGCACCGCACAGCGTAAGCAAATGTGTTCACACAAACGAAGCGCCGGACGTACAGAGACCTGTTTTATTTTTTGCTGAACAAAAAAGGGAGGCCTGCCACTCGCACAGCGAAACGGCCGTCGACTGATACACCAGTCGTAAAGCTAAGCCCAAATGCTCGTGTAGCCCACAGTCGGCACGAAGCAACGTCTCTTACGCGTATCATATATCGCTCATTGCGCGTTTTGATTACAAAACCGACATAGAGCAGTGGCTAATCACCGCGTAAAACTGTGCCACGCGATCGCCGACGCGACATGAGCCACGAATAAAGTGCTGAGGTGCTCGTTAATGTCTAGCTTGAACTGGTTTGGACGCTCACGAGGATTAATTGCCAGCGCTCCGCACGTTCTGTCACTACGGGTCCGCAAATCGTGCAAGTTTCATGGCGCGCACCAGACGACGAGTGTTTAGTGCTGCTACCACTTGGGTCTCATGCTATACCCGCAGACACCTGAAGTGCGGATACGGCGTGCGGTGGCTTCGTAAGTGTAAAATGCAAGGGAAATTCGCTTGTCAAAACAAATAAATTAGTTGCTAATGGGGGGCAAAACGGGAGTGGGTCGCATTCATTCTGGCCACTCGTGGAACCTATAAGGTGTCCTTCACGGAACCCCTGGGTTCCACGGAACCCAGTTTGAGAACTCATGCTCAAGAGCATTCAAATCTCTCATACTGATCGTTCAGAGACGCCTTTCCAGTCTTTTCTCTGTTCAGCGAGCGGGTGGTCGTGTTATAACAGAATGGGGGCCGATGGAAAAAAGGGTAGCGAGAGGAACAATTTGTGGTTGGTTCGTAATGCCTGGTCTCTCACCATTGAAAGAAAACACGTTATTATGTACCGTCACTTTCGCAGGTTGCAATGGAATTTACAGCCTCGGAAAGCCGGGCAGACTCGCAGGTGTTGGTATTCAGGATAAGGAAAGGCAGGCGTATACACGCAAGGAGGAATACTACGCACGAAGGACGAATACAACGAGGAGAATGTACAGCGGGGATTGCGTTACCCTTTTCGTTCGTCGCGTGTCCTTCCGCGAAGTGCTATTTGTGAAGCTCCGTAAAATTAAGACATACCGAACATACGGAACGGTCGATAAGTTGAATTGTGCTGCTCTTAGCGTAGGCTGGTAGCGTTCGCTTGAAGAAAACGCAATAGATAGCAGCCCCATCTTCGAATTAGTGAACCAGCGCCACGTTATACTTCAGAGACTGGGCAAACTTAAGACGTGGCAAATGAAAAAAAAAGACAATTAAACCAACCTTATATCAATCCTTTCGCATAGGGCCCAAGTTTGTTCGATGTAAAACAGCGAGAGAGAGAAAGATAAATATAGCTGCGACGGGGACCCCGCAGCGCAATTTATTTTGCTCGCTGCCCGTAAATTTTATGCCAAGGCTATCATTGGGTGGATGTCGTAGATCTTGCGGCATTTTCAGGCCCTATGTCAAGTAATTTCTGTGGAGGAGAAAACTATAAAATTGCTGGCGTCAGGTTTTTATTGACATTATGATAAACTGTAATTATTTACATTTCCTATCTTTAATTTTAAGCACGTCCACATGAAGTCACAGTCTACACCGCCAAGGGGAGCAGTTGCAGGAACGCCAATATTTCGCCGCCACTCTTGATCCTGCGTCTTGTCCCGCCTTATTAAGCGCCCGGCTCTCATGAAAAGTACGCTACTTCCGAATATCGCTGAGGGATATGTCCAGCAATAGAAGTAAACGCATGGTCATTTTAAAGTAAACAAGAAAATGTGACCTATCGCAGCCATTGTGGACTCCTAAAAAAAATGCAAAGGTGATGAAAGAAAAAAGTACGTACTGGAAAGCACCGTGAAGATACGTTCGACGCCACAAACACTGACGTCATCGGCTCACGTGACTGACAGCGTTTAAGAAATTCGTAAACAGGGGGTGGATGCTGGAGCCGACGTTTCGACAAGGGCACTTGTCTTTTTCAAGGCTTGAAAAAGACAAGTGCGCTTGTCGAAACGTCGGCTCCAGCACCCACCCCCTGTTTACGAATTTCTCATCGCAAGCTTCCATCTTCCCCTTCTTGCCTTTCTTTTGGATGACAGCGTTTAAGACAGGTGTTATGGGGTACCACTACAGCTTGATGCTAACAACCCGAAGTTATTTACGCGCACCTAAGGTAGGTGCACGGGAATTGAATTCCGCATTTCATTTCCATCGAAATGCGGTCAGAATTTCGATGGCAATCGAAATTTCGACAGCAACCCACGACCACATGCATTTATGGAGAAGGCAGTTATATAGTAAATAATTAGCGGAAAACATTTGTACGTGTGTGTTTGTGTGTGTGTGTGTGTGTGTGTGTGTGTGTGTGTGTGTGTGTGTGTGTGTGTGTGTGTGTGTGTGTGTGTGTGTGTGTGTGTGTGTGTGTGTGTGTGTGTGTGTGCGTGTGCGTGTGCGTGTGCGCGCGCTCGCGCTCGCTCGCTCACAACTCGGGGGGGGGGGGGGGAGGGTCGTGACGACTGCGTTCTTAAAAACCAAGGCCGTCACAGGCACATTTTATTTGTTTATTTATTTATTTTTTTTGTGTGTGATCGGCAAAGAGCAGTTAACCTGGCCGCGTTCAAAACTATCAACACAGCAAAACTGGAAGCGGTTAAGTTTTTAGGAAATGAGATTAGTTAGTAGAGCGTTCGTTCCCGGACTGGACAGCTGAAAAAGCCAAGTATAATCAGATGAAAATGCCAAGTTTGTTCAGTGTCTCGCGCCCTCGTGCCAAGTATAAAACCAATAATAAACGAAAGAGCATACGTACACGTTCAGCAGCGTAGTCGCCTGTAGCTGGTGGGGAAAGTGCGGGCTGCTGCTGAGTGGCACTGGTCGGGTCACAGGTGTTCCTGGTCAACGCGTACAACGGCCGCAAACCGTACAAGGAGCGCGACCTGTACCCGCTGCTGCTGTCGGTTATGAACCAGTCGCGCTCCGTGGCCCCGCCCGTGGGCATGCTGACTACTGATGACCGGGACTCGTGGACCGCTGCATGCGAGCGACTTCTCGCCGACGGTGAGTACTGCATAAAGTTGTCATGGTGGGCGCGTCGGTGGCGGCCGCGACGGGACCTGCCGGTGGTCTCGGCGACGCTGCACACGTGAGAGTTCGCTGAAGACCACGTAATATACGCGGAAATCCAGGGAAGGGACTTAATCACCCGGACATCACATTTGCATTAAAGGGGCCCTGCAACATTTTCGCAAGTGATCATCGTATGACTTCATTCACGAATCGACTGCAGCAAAAAATTTTAGAATACATGAAGTACGAGCGAAGTTACAGAGAGTTGCCGCACGCTTTCAGCCTTTCTATCTCCTTTCGAACCAGCGAGCGCGCTGAAAGCTACACAGAGGAGATATGACAAGGGAGCAAGGAGCTACTTCCGTTCGTCAGCGCGCGTCACGACCTTGAGCACTTCCTTTTATTTCTTTTTTCTTGGAGCGCGTGACCTTACTTTCACTGTGGTCGCGAGCGCGTGGACGTGGCGGCATCTTGCGGCGGCCGCGGTAACCATGCAGCTCAAGATGCTCAAGTCAGCCAATGGCCGTGGAAATTCGGTTTATGGTGTGGTAATTTTCGGTTTATGACATCGTTTGTCGAGAGAAAAGCGAGCGATTTCTAGCTGACTTTGAGAATTAATTGTAAATTCCAGGCCGCGTGGTGCTATAATATCCGCCGCGGTGGATCAGTGGTTACGGTACTCAGCTGCTGACCCAACGGTCGCGGGTTCGATCTCGGCCGCGGCGGTCACATTTCTGTGGAGGCGAAATGGTAGAGGCCCGTGCCTTAATATAGAAAGTAGCGACACTCTCTTCCACTCCCGCGCATTCCTCCTCTATATCCTCTCCCAACCGGCTGCGTGCTCTGCGCACGGCACGCAGACTACGTCGTGCGGGCGCCGGCCCATGCGTTGGCTGGCGCCCACGAGCGCGCCTACGTTAACGTTTTTTTTTTTATGTTCTAGTATAAAACAAAAACGTGAGAAAGTGCTGGGACATGCTTGACCCTACCATGAGCCTCCTTAGTAATGTTCTCGTCTGCGCAATAAAAGCGTTAGCGGCAAGAACAGACACTGCGTACTATTATAGTTCGCATAGGCTATGCGAACTCGCATAGGCTATGCGAGTACTACGACCGGCATTTTAATACCGGTCGTATTAAGAGTGCACCGTCTTAATGGTAGAATATTGACGCTGTATATCTGTACATTCCTGGATAATTTTCAGCCCAGTGACGTTATGCTAAATGCATATTTCATTTAGCGCAGGATTTTCGCAGAAATGCTGTTGTATATGAAGGTGTTCCCGAGTGGTTATAGCGGCAAGATAGTTTCTTGGTGCCTCGGTCTGATTTTCATGCAACTGCTTTGTTAGTTGATGAATAAAAAAAATCACAGCTGCTTTCTTGAAAGCCAATAACTTTTTTCGTGATCTCGAGGGAGAAACACTTTTACCGACCAATTTAGTGAAGTGGTCTGGCCAAAGGTTTGGCTTGAAATCTCTGGATGATAACTGACGACAACGGACAATTAGATTAAGTTATGGAAATGTTACGCTCTCCGGAAGAAGTATCTATACTCGCGGAAAACTTTTCCTGGCAATGAAGGGAAAGCTACGGAGGTGGAGCTTCTTTACGTGGACTCCTACGCGAAGTATAAATAAGTAAATAAATAAATAAATAAATAAATAAATAAATAAATAAATAAATAAATAAATCCACGCAATCTCCACGAAGTGAATCATGACTAGTGGGCGAAGCTCTGGGTATCGTATGGGTGAGTAAACCACACGTTGCTCGAGCGTTGCCATATATAATGTAAAGTGAGTGACATAAAGTGACATAAGGTGACATGAAGAGTCGACGGCAAAGCTAGGTCCTAAGATCCATAATGCCTACGTTGAAGTCGCCGACTAGTATAAAGAGTTTGCGCTTGTAGGTGTTTTATATTGTTCTGTCACAATTATGATTGATATTAGTCTATTGTTAAACCTTTTTTTGTGTCTCAAATATCGTACGTTACCCGAGCGTTCCCTATAGCGTTGCCCGATATAATGTAGCCGTGACAACGGACACCGGACAAGCCTCGCTGCTAAGGTGCTTCGCTCCTAATAAATAATGCAGTACGTCAGGCCCGTTCACGCCAAGCTTCGCATGCCCCAATTTTCCCGATTGAGGAAGGGCTCCTGAATTTTTTATTTTTTTTTATTTCTCCACACAAGCCTCCAATTCTGTGATGTGCTATCTACGAACGTAACCACTCCAGTTTCATTAATCCATCCCCTGCTTTTTAACCTTATTTTTATTAAGGTAAAAAATAGTGCATTTATTTGCCTACAGAGAAATATGAAAAATGTTAATTTATAATTTTGACCTGCTGCTGGTGTTCTTTATTTGTGACGACACAGCAACCTAGGTCAAGTCATAGTGTCTATTTTCTCCAAATATTATGACGCGAATACGGCTAAACCATTTCCCCGTATACAGTTGAGCGTGTACCTAACTTCATAACCGTTTTAAGAAAACTTAGAGCGATCGAAAGACACTGCACGAAGAGGGGTTGTGATGTCTGTATACCTCCCTTCGTCCAGTGTCTTTCGATCAGCGCTCTAATCTTACTTTAACAAATATGCAGTATCAACTAGCCCACCTATCCATCCTGTTAACTTAATAACTATAATAATCATCCTTCCCAATTTAAATTTTCAAAGGATAAAATGATTGAGGACACTGTAGATTGAGGAATTGTAGTATCAGTAAGATTGGCTCGAGTGGCCTGAGGAGGAGGAGCTTAAAACGCTTGAAGGATCGTTGTCGCAGACACCAACGGGAAGAGCTTGGAAGCGTTGCAACGCAGCATACTGCTTCTGTGCCTGGACGAGCCGGCCGGGGAGACTGGAACAGTTGGACGTGCGCTGCCCGCTACACATGCTCGTCGGCGGGGGGAAAGGGCCAGTGCGCCGGAAACCGCTGGTACGACAAGATTGTACAGGTGCGCGCCACCACTCCGACACACTCGTTCCAGGGGAGGGAAGATGACGCGCTGGCTTAACGTTCACATAGTGTGGAGTGCGGCTGCGGAGTTCACGAAAAACGCATGATATGTATGCGTTATGTATACGTCTATCTACTCATCTATGGTGTTTTGCTACTATACCAAAGGGGTGGTATTTGACGGGGGGATCCGACGGTGATTCATCACAAAAGAAGGTAAAGCATGCAAACTCGGACTCAAGAGGAGTGTACAAGACAATACAAACGCCGACTATCAATTATCAACTGGTTATCCAACAATCAGTTGGTTCCCATTGGATAGTCGGCGGACGGTGTTTGTGTTCCCTTCTCCTCCTCTCTTGAGTAGATGCTTGCACGCTTTGCCTTATTTTGTGATGAATCTTTACTAGCAAGCTCAGCCTTCTATCCTTTTAGGCCGGCAGTGATGGTAGCTATTAACTACCCACATTTCTTTCTAAGAGAAAAGGAATACTGTGCTTGTAGCATCGTGATCGTAGTTAGGTTTCTCTTTCCTCATCCCTTTTCAGAAGGTCGCGCCTTTATTCGTCGTGATCCGCGAGTGGGTTGCGTGTATACCGTGCGTTCCGTACAATCGCATCGAACGCGCGCGGCACTTTCTATGTACATACGCAGGTAATCGTCGGTGCCGAGGGTGACGTAGGCCTGGTCATGGAGCACTCGCCCGTCGACGGCACGGTCGTGATTCCCATTTTGGACTACTGCTACACGTACATGTACGTATACTCCCCGTTTCTCAAAGGCGCCCTGCAACGTTTTTTCAACATAATCAAAAAACGCTGTCGATCTGTAGTCGGGGCTCCTGTGAACACGTACTACACGAGTCAAACATTATAGCACTGCACGCAGAGTGGGGAATTGAAAATTTCGTGCCAGAGCCTACAATTGTTTACGATTCCCTCGGCAAATGCCGTCAACTATATACCGAGCAGGTGGGAGCGGAAACGCGCGCGATTTTCATGAACAGCGTGCCGGCAGACAATCCCGGAGGCTACGCAGTGTGTCGTAGTCTCCATTGCCATGGCCTCCCGCGAGGTACCGCCATGTACCGGGTCATAAAGAAAAGAATACAGAAAAAAGATTAGGAGCCCTTCCCTTATTGAGAAAATAGGGGTCAGCGAAGCTTGGCGTGTGCCTGCCTGACTTACTATTTTTCTTTCTTTCTTTCTTTCTTTCTTTCTTTCTTTCTTTCGCAATGCGTATTGCTCCCTCCCCCTCCTAACTTTTTTCCTTCCTCCATGCCGAAAATTGGACGTTCACCCACGTTCTTAGCGTAGCAGCATCTCTGTTGCTACAGGCAATACCGGTAGTCATGAGTGAAACAGTAAAATGCAACAATGAAAGGCAACAATGCAATGTGAAAACGTGAAATGACAAATGACCTTGATAAAAGATGAGACTACCATATCCGAAACGGCTGATCATCGACAAGCTCACGATCGAGAGAGCATCAAATATAGAAAACAAACGTCGCATACAAATACGCATGTGACTGGCGCAGCTTTGAGGACCACAGTTGTGCACACTCGCCAGCGCTGGGATTTTCGTGAACTATCCCACCGCCACCACCGACATCTGAAACCTTCGCTTAATATCGCGGTTTCGCCTCAAGGGTAAAGCAGTGAATGCTATATAAAGTAAGGCTAGCAGCTCACCCTTTTTGCACGCGATCTGGCGTAGCCCAACAAGACAGTGCCGTAAGGAATCGCGGCCGCTGCAGCGAGCGAGCGAGACGTGGTATGGGCCGTCTGCTGATACCCTCTGATGACAGGACGCGCGCGACCACGGGATACCACGCCCGGCCGATCCAAGTACGCATTTCCTGCCGGAGCTATGCAGCCCTCCCTCCTACCTCCGGCACCCTTCTGTGTGCCTTACGCGCGACGGAGACGGCTGGCGCACTTCATCTCTGCTTGAGCCGCGACTGTCGGCAGCCCTCGCACACTTTCACTCGCACATAGACGATACGACGCGCGGGCTGATGTTATTGGTTCAAACTTTATACGGAACGTCACGGCGACGGCGTCAGCAAAAATGCGCCTAGAGTTCACATATAACTGATATATCTGAGAGTTACACATATAACTGATATCGCAGTAAACTTCTCAAGGCAATACCGCGCGCGGCAATGTAGCTTGTCACCCCTTACCACACCTGCTTATGGTGAAGTCAGTCCGAGGAAGTGTTCAAGAGGTATAAAAGGGCGAATGTAAATGAAGGCAAATGAAGCGAATTGAAGTAATTCAAGGACACTAAATGGAAGTGTAGAGCGAAAGTAGGTTTGTTAAAAAGAAGCCAGTCAACCTCGGAGTTACCTTCACATAAAATATGCTTTGGTATTCACACACCGAAACGGTTTTAGGCAAGTTGTCCCGTGTCGTCGGTATGATGGCGCGTCGCAAATCCACATTATCCTTTAAAATAAAACGTCTTGCTTACAATACACTTTCTTTCTTCATTATATTGTTTTTTTTTTTGTATGAAGTACGACGACAAATACAAATTTTGAAAGACTCCATATACTGCAGAAAAAGTTTGTACGAGCATTTTTTTAATGTACCATATTATTCCCATACTTCAGATTTATTTTTTAAAGCAAATATAATGCGCGTGTTTAACCTTTATAAAAGAAAAGTTAAGTTTTTTCATGAGTTATCTAATCTTGCTAAAAACACACATTCATGTGACACTCGTTACGCAGAACAATGCAAGGCGGTCACTGCGCGGGCAAATTATTCTATGCAGAGAATATCATACACACTACCAATCCTTTTAAATTCGTTTTATAAATTATACATTGCATTGCGAATAACTTCTGCACGAACGCTGCGCGGACAATCCATAAATCCGTGTTTAAATGTAAAGAAGAGTAACATTTTTTTTTGTAGCGTTAGCTACACTGGCCTAGCCAAACCCGTTTCGCGCGGCACATCAAGAGCCGTGCTGCGCATGCGCAAGGATCAGTGATGTCACACAGCTGGCGCACCAGAGCCGGCATCACCCGCGCACACCGCCGCCGCCGCGCGCAACTCACCGCCGCCGGTCTGCGCATTCCAGAGGAGTGACGTCGTAGCCGTGGTAGACGCATTGGCGCCGGCGCGCGCGCGCAGCTATTCGCCTTCGCTGTACAGTGGTGCAGTCGCCGTCTGACACTGCGCTGGAGCCGCTGCGCTTCTGACTGGCGTTTGCCAGTGTGGTATAGCCATGGAGAAGGAGAGCGCAAATGCTGCTCAACGGCTCAGAAGAGCGGAGAAGCGTGACTGATCGGATCCCGAAGTAGTTGCCTGGCAATTAGCGGTTGAGGGTAGCAATAATGAACAGAATACTGTGTTGGGGCCATAGAGACGGCAGCGTGTTACTTCACTGATCACCAAGCCGTCTTTGTGGCAATAGAGAAGCAACCTGACGTTGACCAAAAATATACATGTGCCACATAATACGTATACCGTGTTTGTGTGTCATTGAAGCAGCCGTAAGCATGATAATCAAGCTAATCCTAGGCAATCTAGACAATCAGGAAAGCTAAGGATAATCAGCTGAACCTTTGCTAACGCTACGTATATCCTGGCATAGCCGAGCTAAGCCACTGCAACATTTTTTTTTTCATTCCTTCTTGCTTATGTGACTGTTTTTGTATGGTATTGTGTTAATTTTTTTGGATAATTGTATATTCTGAATATGTATTCTGTATGACTTTTTTTTTCTGAATATGTGTGCTCACTGCCTGCATTGTAGAAGTGGCTGTGGGCCTCTGTCAAGTTGCTTGTCTCTAGCGGACTTTTACCGGCAATTGCCTCGATCGCTTATGGAAATAAAGAAGTCATTATTATTATTATAACCACAAAGGATTAAGACAGGAAGTGGGAAGCCGAAGTGAAATTAAAACAGGAATTGGGGTAAGCGCAAGCCGCTTAATGAACCCTACGTCTTACGGTAGTAAGGTATGACGCGGATCACACGACGAAAGTGGGATGTGATGTCAAGAAGTGGATGCAAGTTCGAAGTGATTTAACGGAAGTCAACCAAGACCCGCAAAAGAACCTGCGAGGCTAATGAGGTACTACCGCAATGCTAACGCGTTTCTCTGGCGTTTACCTCTATAAGTCGCAACGGATTTTATTTTATATGTTTGTGGGGACATTGGCCCTGCCTCTCGTATTCATGGAATAGTTCTTACTCTATATAGGACTGTACGCAAGAACAGATGGCACCCAATCACGACGACGGTCATATTATTTGCGGAGGCATCCGACCAATGGCGCGCAAAGCACTTACGAATAAAAAGCTTTGCGAATTTGGCGCCACGTTTCAGCATCAATGTGTAGCTGAAAGTCGGATGCCCTCACCAATGCTCTATCACAAAGCTATAGCGCTAGGCCATGCTCTCCATGCAGCCTGTATGGGTAATACTGCAACGGCCGAGCATGACGCTCTGTGCATCGTAGAGAAGAAAAATGTTCTGGAGAAAAGTGTCCGGCTGTACTGTCGCACTGACTGAGCTCCAGAGGCGTCGTCAGAATTTTTTTTTTGGGGGGGGGGGGGAGAGTTTTTTTTTGGGGGGGGGGGGGGGAGGGGGGGGGGGAGGGATACGACGCTTTTTTATTTATGTTCGTGCGTGTTCGTATGTGTGCGTGTGTTTGTATGTAGTCGCTGGAGCCAATGTTTCAAGCGGACTTGTATTCTTCAATTGAAGGAAATGTTCACACGGTGTCCGCCACGCAGGAAGAAGACGTCAAAGCACAAGCTTGAACCTCCGAGTTGCCCCGACGACAAACCCATTAAATTGGAGTTCAACCTCAGCAAGGAGAACCTGGACGACATCGCCACTGCCAAGGCCAAAATGGAGGAGTCAGTTTGTTTCACGCTGCATCCCGACTGTCTGAGTGTATTCACTTTTATAGTCGCAAGACAGTGACGCACAGTCGCAAGGAATGGTGGAAGGTGTTTTGCATGCCAGTTAAGGGGTCAAAAAACACGCATCAGCTAAATTTGGTATTCATCGGTACTAACAACGCTAGAGATTTTTTTCTAACGTCAAATAAATTTTTTTTCCCCAGATGCTTAATCCCGTAAGAATGAAAATCCACCCTGGACACCTTGTGCTTTAAAGGGGCCCTGCAACACTTTTTGAGCATGCTCAGAAAACGCTGCCGATCGGCAGTCCAGGCTCTCGAGAACACGCGAGCCAAATATTATAGCGTAGCACGCGGCGTGGAATTCACAATAAATTCTCAAAGTCAGCCAGAAATTCCTTTCTCTTCTCTCGACAAATGACGTTGCGTACCCAAAAATCACGCGTCACCGACGAGAGATTTTTTTGTATCAGGCATTGGCTGATTTGAGCATGGCGCGCTCGGTAGTTACAGAGGCCACCGCGAGAGGCCGCGACTTGTCCACGCGTGCGCGCGTTTGCAATGAAAATTCGCGTATTCGAACAAAAAAAGAAAGAGAAAAAGCGCTCAAGATCACGAGGCGCGCGTGACGTATTTTCTTTCCCCGTGCCATCCCTCCTTGCTTAGCTTCCAGCGCTTTCGACGGGACGAGAGAAGAGAGAATGCAATTGCAGCGTGCGAGAAATCTTTGTAACTCCACTCGTACTGGACGGATTCCAAAAATTTTTGCGGCAATGAATTCGTGAGGCAATAAGCTCCTTTAGTGAATCCATTCCATGGCTACTTGGAAAAGTGTTGCAGGGCCCTTTAATGTGCGTGGGTTTTCCCGAGGACTGCCAACAGTTTTCAATTATATTAAATATTTTCGAGCAAAAGGAAGTTTCATCAAACGTAAACTGTCAGGTGCGGGAGACGCCCACAAATGTTGTAACTACGCGAATTGGTCGTGGATTAACTAACAATCAATAAACAAGTTTCTCGTTGCAGTAAAAGCTCGTTAATTCGGATTTCACGGGACCGGAAAAAAGTGTCCGAATTAACCGAATACCGCCTTATCGAAAGCACCAAGAAAACAACAAACAAATGTCTGTTACATCAGTACACTTTCATTTTCATAATGAATACATAAATTCTGTAATTAGTTTGCGTAAGAGCAGTGAAAAAAGCCGCAATATTCGTCAGCCTGAGGCTTCGTCCGCTATACCACCACGGCCGCAGACTGCCGGGTTTAATTGTCCCGAAACATATACTCTGCACCCCTCCCTTACGTTGCCACCACCACCACCACGCGCACGTGACGATAGCTCTTTCGCAAGTTAAATGGCCGGTAACTTGAGAATTAGTTCGAAATCGATACGCCTTGCATTCTCGCCGGCTACACTTGGTCAATTATAATGTGCTATAAGTAACTAATTAAAACGATAAGTGACCATTAGTCTAGTAAATATTGCTTAGCCTGATTTTAGCATCTATAGCCATCCGCCGCACTTGATACAGTAAAACCTCGTTACAACGAAGTAGCATCTTGACCATAAATTAGTTCGTTATATGCGATATTTGTCGTAACAGTACATATAAATATCGGCACTAGCAAATCACCAGTCGGGCTCACGCGAAAATCCTAGATACAAAAACGCAATATTCTAAGCGCCAAACCCACAAGGAACGAAATAATCTTTGCCTGTCTCCTTGTGGCATTTCAAACTAAATAGACCGGAACATGAGAAAGTGAAATTACAGCAGAAAAAAACTTCGTTTGACAAAAGAGGTCTGCGTTCGCGTTTAATTGAATAAGGACGTGATCTTCGTCTGGTGGCTTTTCACAGCACTGCGAAGAATAAAGTTTTCCACAGTGTCCATGCACGAGAGGGTCTTTTCTACTTCAGCAGTTTCAGTCGTCGGGAGTTTTTCGAAATAGCTTCTCAGCCTTTTTAATGCAACGACATTTAAAAAAAAATGGTTGTGAATTGTTTTTGTCAATATTTGATCTTACTTTTTATCCTACCTCTCGAGTCTTGAGCCTCGCGCAAACCAAATATTTAATTCGTTACAGTCGATATCGCGGTGGCTGTCGCGTTTTCAGTTTCGTTATAAAAAAAATAAATGTCACTGAAATGAAGCGTGGGCAACCAAAGTTCGTATTTAGTTCGCTATAACCGATAATTTGCTATATCAGCGCTCGTTGTAACGAGGTTCAGCTGTAGCTTACCTTTAAAAAAAAAATGCTTTTTTTCCTCGGTACGCGAGTATCGGCATGTATTAAGTTCTTTTCTGTTGCTGATTTTGATTCGGTTTCTGTTTCCTTGTCTACGAAGTGTTCACAGTAACTGTAGAAAGTAATGCTCTACCTCTAAAGTCTACTGTACCTGTAGATACAGACGTAAAGTGACAGGAAACACATATGCGTAAACACATGCCGAAATGCTTAAACGTACTGGCTGGCCATTCATTCATTCATTCATTCATTCATTCATTCATTCATTCATTCATTCATTTTAAGATTGGCACGGGACGTGGACGTCGTCGATCTCCGGTTCCCGGATTACGGCAAGGACTTCATCAAGTCGTGCCGTATGAGTCCCGACAGTTTCATCCAGATGGCATTCCAGCTGTCCTTCTTTCGGTTAGTTTCTAATATACGGGAATATATGTATCTTCAATCAACATGCTTAACATGTGCTCATTTCAGTACAATCGCATTATCTGCAGCGTACGTGAGGAGCCGTTCTGCACGGAACAGTATGTACGCATAGGTATAGCCATAGGCGTGCGCAGGGTTCCCCATCGGGGGGGGGGGGGGGGGGGGGGGGGGGCGAAGGATCGTCGCAGCGCACCCCTTCCCTATTTTGTCAATGCATGAGGCTGACTTTGCGCCCCCCCCCCCCCCTCTTAGGTGACCAGGGGGGGGGGGGGGGGGCGGCCGCCACCCATCTGCCACCCCCCCCCTCGTGCTTACGCCTATGGGTATAGCAGTCTGTTCCTGATTGGATAGAGCGCATATCTGCGCCTGATCGACTCGAGCGACTTCTGGGAACGCATTGCCAACGCGTTTTCGAAGTGTCGCATACGCTACGAGGTGACGACGTTGTGATCCAAGCAGGCACTGTGTATTCGGCGGGATTGTCGATTAAAGCGTATAACTATGCTTAAGCGATGATATAACAGCATAGCCACCAATATGCGTAAAGTGGACGTTCCCACGCCGTTTACCAAAATATCCTCGCTAGAGAGTTCCTCGCGCAATAGGAGACACTGCGGATGCCAGTGCATGTTAAAGAACACCAGATGGTCGAACTTTCCGGAGCGCTCCACTACGGCGTGCCTCATAATCATATCATATGGTTTTGGCACGTTAAACACCAGATATTACTAACTACTTGCTTAACATGAGATTTTATTTATCGTTGCATATATACACCATAAAGACAACACCTGTAACTCGTGTATTCTTTAATAAAAGACTTTGCTTATTTCTGCTATGACAGTGAGGTTATTACATTTTTTTCCGCTTATCGGTTTGGCGAGTATTGGAATTACCTTCTTATTAGTAACACTCCTGCAGCGGACTTGCATCCTAAAGGTTGTAATCTTTGTCTAACATCAATAGTCATCATCTGCCGCACTTTGCGAGACTATCTTTATTTCATTTTATTTCATACTTCACCTTTGTCTCTTTCAATAAAACACTACATGCCATCAGGCCTGCCTTAAGCCACTGGTGCGCTTCTTTAACCATTCATCATCATCATCATCAATTCTGAAGTCTACGCCCACTGCAGGGCAAAGGCCTCTCCCATGTTTCGCCAATCAACCCGGTCCTGTGCTTTCTGCTGCCACGTTATACCTGCAAACTTCTTAATCTCATCTACCCACCTAATTTTCTGTCTCCCCCTCACGCGTTTGCCATCTCTTGGAATCCAGTCAGTTACCCTTAATGAACCAGCCATTAACCATTAAGGCCTGCCAAAGGCATTATGAAGCGCTGCGCTACCGCTACTCCCCCACCAGAAACGCTATTGGAATTGGACACTGCTGACGCAGACGCGGCGCGGTATAACAAATTCCATAGGGCGCAAGTTTGGGCTAGCTAGTATGCCACAGTTTAACACGAGTGAAAACGCGTAAAAAGGCTCACGTTTTCCAAAGCGCTTATGCTTTTTAAAATGTGCTTTTGCCCCGATGGTTTTACAATTAAGAGATTCTATATAGCGTACACGTGTAGGAGATGCACGGTTACCCCGTCACGTGATTATACCACGGCGGCAAAACCAGGTGTGTACACGTGTGTATACCATGTATAAGCGGTAGTCAACCACAGAGCGTGCCCAGAGTATCCTTCTGAGATTTCTAGAAGCAACTAGGGACCCTGCGAAAGAATACATGGAAATCACATCTGGTACGCGGGTTTGTCTAATTTTTGTGCTGTGGCGCCAGACGTCCGTGTGTCTTTATTTACGGTGGTTTACCATATCCTTCATTAGCCTATATATTTACATACTTCCAAGCAATCAAACAGTTTTCTAAGCGCTTATGAAGGTAATGAGACTGCTCATGTGCAGACTCACCGCGAATTGTATGCCATTTAAAATGTAATGTTTTGTTGAACATTATCAATTAGGAAATGTCGCAAAATTGTTTTAAGCCATGCGGGGGCAAATTTTTGTGCTAAAAAACGTGTAATTATACGTATACCTATTGCATTATCCACCATATAAGCTTTATTACATGTCTATGCCAGATGACGCACAGGCAACGGTAATTGGAGATCGTTGGAGAAGGTATCTATCCTGCAGTGGACATAAAATAGCGCTGATAATATCGATACCTGTAATCACCACGCTGGGCTGAACAGCAATGGTTGCTATAGATCCCGCGGAGTTTTTGTTTCTCTCTTCGGTTTTACCGTGGCCTCCGGTGTTTCACCAGAGGTCACGGGAAGCAATACCGGGGGCCAAGCGGGGCACGACGCGTAAAGGTCGCACTGCGCAGGTTGCACGGCCACAGCCCGGCGACGTACGAGAGCGCGTCGACGCGCATGTTCCTGTTGGGGCGCACCGAAGCCATCCGGTCGCAGTGCACTGAGAGCGACAAGTTCTGCCGCGAGTACCTGAGCGGAAAGCTAAACATGGCCGAGAAGGACGCCATGCTCAGGAACGCCATCGCCTCTCACAAGGAATACGCCTCACGCGTGAGCATGTCAAGTGCGGCGTTTGATTACTATCGTGACACCGTGTGCTGCCATCATTGCTCTATACAGAAGGAGAGAAGGACAGATGCTCTGATCGAGAATTTATCTGAAGGGCTAATGGCCCACGAATCAGTTTTTCCAATAGTTGCTTGATAGATACCGCTGTTCAAAAGCGTTTAATCAACGAAGAACATCGAATGACAGAACAGCGAAACGTAATTGGCCGGCTTAAAAAAAATTAGTATGCACCGTGCGCCTTTGTTCGTGCACACATGCGGATTGTAGACATAACGGGTGTCTGGAAAGTAAGTGTAGTTAATTTATAAAGTTGACAATGATAATTTGTCCTAAGTGAAAGAACATATAGCGGCGGCGGCTATGAGAGAGTAAGAAAAGTGTGTGTGTGTGTGTGGGAGGGGGGGGGGGGATTAAAATTGTGAAATCACGAACGTGTGTGGCTCCATTTCTAGCCAGCGCCACACAAATGCAGCCTTGTGCGCCCCAGCGGGTTGGTTATGAAGCATTTATGAAGAATGTACCTTTAGGAAACCTCTAAATAACGCGCTTTCCGTTCTGAAATGAGGAAATACTGGTTAGCTGCACGACGTTCTCCCGTGAATTGGTATACAGAGTGTGTATGATTCATTTTTGTCCATATGTATGCAATTGCAGATGACATTGTGATACCATTTAAGACAGATGACATGCTCCTGAGATGTCGTTATATACGGCGCCCATGTACAGGAGGGGGGGGGGGGGGTGTCAAAAGTTCCCAGGCCACGCTGCCATAGGAATACATGGGATAGTGCCCTGGGAACTTTTAACCAGCCCTGTAAATTGCGACCTCCTCAACGAGAAGCTCAGAAAAGCGCTTGAATTCATTGTCCCCCCCCCCACCTCCAGCTGAACGCGAAAGCTTTCACAGCGCCGAAATCGCGAAAACGATAAAATTTCTTCACTGTAAGTCTAAAAAGTATTCCTAGAATTTATGTGAGTAATGTTCTGGTCATTCGAAAAAGTATCCACAGCACCCTTTAGTCCAAAGCTGGGTTCATTGATAAGTGCACCGTTTTTTAAGCAAAAAGTTATTTCAATCTGGGATCCGCCAACAATTCACTCACGTCATTTCCGTCACAGAAGTGACGTCAGAAAAAAGAGAACATTGATTGGTCACAAAGTGCAATGGTCACAAAAAAAAAAAGCTTTCGCTCAGCCACCTGACGGGGGGATTTCCTCTTAGCAGAAGTTTATGTTTGAAAACTTTTGTAGTCATGTTCTACATGCCATTCCACATTGGCAAAGCCTTTATAATTTTTTTACGACCTTTCGTCAGTTTCGTGAATACAAACTCCAGAAGCCATCTGTGCTCAATTTTCATGCATTATGAGCCGGTTATTCAGTGCCGTGTATTAGGTGATATATATTTAGATAAACATTGCGATAACAAAGAAAGCCACGCATCTCCACGAAGTGAATCATGTCGAGTGGACGAAGCTCTGGGTATCGTATCGGCGAGTAACCGTACTTTACCCGAGCGTTGTCCCATATAATGTATATTTAGCGACATAAAGTGGATATAGAAATGTAAATTTTTTTCGCCTTCCAGTTGTCTTAGACAATTCAACGAGGAATTAGAATATTGCTGCAGTGGAGGATATGCCTCGAAAGTGAATCGAAGAACCCGCCATATTTCCGGTGGCAAGATACCATTTTAATAAGGGTAATTTGTTGGGACATATAGTGCTCGACGTGTGGCTTTGTGTTACAGGTTTCCTTAAGAAGCCTCAACATCTAGGCGCATTTTAGTAGAGATCCCTTACAAAAATATTTTCAGATAGTCCATATAAAGTTTGTAGACATCTTTCGATAAAATCAATTGACATTCTATAGCCGTACTCTTTAGACTGGTCTATAGATCGTCTATAGATAAGCGGCAACACGTTTTTATAGACTAGTCTAAAAAATTTAAGTCTATAGATTAGCTATAGAAGGTCTGTAGATTGATAAAAATGTATTTTTTTAGACCAATGTCTGCAGAATGTCTATAGACGAAAGTGTATAGGTTTATATAAATGCACTTTAGTTCACTTTTGTCTATTAAATATCCAAAGACAAATGTCTATAGACTAGAATAGACTATTTCTATGACCTAGTATATAGATTGTCTACAGACTTATGGCCTCGCACTTTTCGTAGATTGTGGTCTTCAGACTGCCTACAGTTTCTGTAGGCTAGCCAATGCATACATTTCATCCCAAAAAAACATTGCATAAGAAAACGAGGCAAATCACATAGAAAAGAATGACAAGCACAAGCGCTGACTTACAACAGAGCTTTAATCAGAAAAAGATACAAAAACACACGAACAAACTTAAGACAGAGCATGCGCGAAATGTAACTGCCGGCCCATTTTTGCCCAAAATGGAACGGTGCTACTTCATTGTTACAAGAATCTTTATTTAAACAGGAGATGTAAGATTCTTCAACCCAAAGAGAATATGGAGTCGCGGGACCAAAATTTACCCTCTTTTTTTTTTTACACAAATACAGCAACAAGCAGAGCACACGCTTAACAAGTGTAATTGTACTCAAACTCGCATCCACCAAGAATAATTTACATATACGTGGTGTGCTACTTATGAATTAAACTTACAGTTGTACGTGTGTATTTACTGTTACTACCAGCACATAACGTGTTTCGCACGAATGCATTGCCTTCCAGTGAGCCTCTTGTACAAAACTAATGAACGAAAGGCGAATTTTTCGAGGGCCTTGTTTATTTTGTTAAACACAACCAAATTAGTCGAACAGACAATTAGGCCAGGGAAAGCACATAACAGACATTCATAGTTCTCTTTAACTGTAGTGTAGTAATAATGGCGTAAGGTGAAATCCATTTAAGTGAACGAAAAATCGCCCTTTCCATCGGTGAGGTCTGAATACACGAACTTCGAATTAACGCGTCTGATGCTCTACCAATTGAGCTACGACGGAAGGCGCTTCACCGTTACCTTCGTTGGGTGCTTATGTAATCCCTGGAAGTAAAAGGCAGCGCCGCATGTAGTCCAGACGGAAGGCGCTTCACCGTTACCTTCGTTGGGTGCTTATGTAATCCCTGGAAGTAAAAGGCAGCGCCGCATGTAGTCCAGGCGGCGAGTGTGGAACATTCATTTTTTGCCAGAGGGCACCACGTGGCACGTGAAATTAGCACCAGGCAGCAGCTGACAAATAAACCGTAGCATGCTAACTCACTGAATCTACAAAAAAAAAGGGGGGGGATGTTTTTGTTTCATTTGGGTTTGTCTAACAGAGAAAAAAGGCCCTCGAAATACCTCCCTTTTTTCGTTCATTCATAGCGAGGGCCTCACCCAGGCATACTTAATGCCTCAAGTTCGCATGCGACGGTTTATTGGTCAGCTGCCACCTTGTAAAACCACGTGCGCGTCATGCTCTCTGGCAAAAAGAGTGTCCCACACTGACCGCCTTGACTACGAATTGTGCTGGGTAGCACCCCCGGGGATTACACATACATATATACCCAACGAAGTGGTAATAATAACTGTTGTGGTTAAAATTAACGTCCCAAAACCAGCATATGCGAGGTGCCGTAATGGTGGACCCCTGGAAATTTCTACCACCTGGGGTTCTTTAACGCACACCTAAATAAAAGTACACGGGCTTCAAGCAATTTCGCCTCCATCGCAATGAGGCCGCCGAGGCCGGGATTCGATCCCGCGACCTGCGGGTCAGCAATCGAGCACCGTAACCACTAGGCCACCGTGCCGTTTCCCAACGAAGTGCACGGGGAAGCGCTTTCCGTCGTAGCTCAATTGGTATTCGCCTCGTGTGCCACCGATGGCGGCGCTGCGAACGGCGCCCCGGTGACGCAACGGCGGGGATTCGGCTTTTGTCGTCTGCTACGCTCTGGCTAAAACCTCAGCATTTCCATTATAGTTCGCTCGCATCGCACGGCGTTCCTCGACTACAAGCTGCATTTTCTTTTAACGATATTTCTTGAGATGACTGCTGGCATTACAGGAGGTTAAGAAACGCGAACATTTAACATATCGTCTGTATACCCACAGCCATCGCGGTCAGGTTCATGCCCCCCGAGTTCGTAACGTCACTCGCTGGGCTGGATGGCGTTGAAATATCTTACGTGAAAGCGCGAACACCCCCCGCCAAGTGAGTTAAAGGGAGTGTCGCTGCTTTGGAATCAAAGCGCGATCAATTTTACGGCTTATTCGCAAAAATCACCGTTGTGTAAACAGGAGTTGAACGAAAATTCACACTCTACTCCCAATTGTAGTCATGTGGACTTGTGCACATGCACACAACGTTGGCGGACAAAATGAAATCGATAACTTCATCGACCAGAGGGTTATTTCGGACAACTAGCATAGATTGGGCGAGCTGGATGCGAATAAGATAGCTCCGAATGAAACGCCAGCAGTGGTGCGCGTGGTACAGTTCGACCCTTATGATTAGAGATAGATACGCTCACGCGGTTTGCCGCTCGACTGTGCGAGCCTGTCAATGGTGATGACAGGATGGCGCGCACTATACAGTTTCTAATGCTTGGGCAACGCGATCCGCTGTTCGTGTTTCATTTGACACCGTGGTAGTACAGCTTGGTAAACAGTAGGAAAAATCGGCGAATGTGTCCAGGAAGAGGAGAAAGAGAGCTCTTTCCCACCATTCTTTTGACCCCTTTGGCTGGTTACAGCTATTGCCGCGCGTATGTGCCAGTGGTGGCGACAACGAAGCAGCGCGAGTGTTCTTGGACGAGCGCAGGGACGAAGAAAACGTTGCAGTCTTTTCAGTGATTGATAAAGCGTATTTGTTTGTGGTTCTCCGTGTGCTCGTCGATCCCTGCGTCGTCACACTGGTGGACCGTGCTTTACCGTGCTGTAACAAGATTGAATATTTTAAGGGCCTTAGATTCCTCATCAAACGCGAAAATTGACCGTCGGCGTACCGCGTCGCCAGCGTCAACACGAGTGATGCGAAAATTCATCACATGATGACGTCATCGTGACATCCCAGACCGCCAAAATTCTTGACGTCATAACATCACGTCACATGATTACGTCATCACATGACATCGTCGCTTGGCATTGCCTCCGTGATTGGTGGGCCGATCTCGGAGGCGATGCAAAACCAAGTGATGTGTAGAAAGCTTGGAATGCCTCCGATCCTTGAAGGCAGTGCAAAACCACGTTACGTCCAGAAAGCATTCCGACGGGGGGCGACGAAGGAACAATACATCGACTGAAGAAAAAGATGGCTTTCACCTTCGAGTCAACTTAGGCAAATGCATAAGGAACCCGAGTTTTTTTTTAGTACAGTGATAGCACCAAGCCCTATCAGGAGCCGACCGTTGAGACTGATTTACAGTATTATATTTCAAATAAATCTTACGACTTTCGATGCGAAAGCTTTATATTTATCTACGTTAGTATGATTACACTAATTCTGCTCAGCATACTTTCAGACCACCGTGAACGAGTGAACAAGCGTCGATATAACGTAAGGATTAAAATATGTTGCAGAAAAAAAAAGAAACAAAACAACTCCGGACAACCTACCAATATTTCATATCACCGTCATGCATCCCCTTTTGACTCACTCTGCTTATTTCGTGTTTAAATTTAAAGGTACTTACGACACACTCACACAGCAGCTGCTAAAAATGTGGATTTAATCAAGCGTTGTTGATGGTAACGCCATTTAATTTATTTGAATGACATCACACGTCGTTTGTCGTGCGCTTAAAACTCCGAATAGAGGAACTGAACTGAAGGAGCAGGCTTGGCAACCGAACACGCGCAGCACGCGGCATACATTTATTGCGCTTTAACGCAGACATGGAAACCGAAGCCCGAACGGTGAAGTCAGTGATCGAAAACGGGCAGGAAAGTCATTTGGGTGCGCCACGGCCATAGAACAGTCGCGAAAAGAAATATTCGCCATAGAAGCAGATGTACACATTAATGGCCAGCAGACGACACCAGGAGCAATCGACACAGAACGTGCTCCTGACGGTAACTCCGCTCGATATCGCTGGCCATTTTGCTTGAACATTCAGTACAAATTGCTTTATGAACTTGCCCATTAATGCTTCAATAACTCGAGCACGATAGACAGGCCGGCAGCGTCGAGCAACCTTCACGTACAGAGCGCGCGCGCGAAGCGCTGCATCCGAGTACTCTCCCTGACGTCACACGCGAGAGGGCGCCACTCAAAGATCTCGAGGCGAATAGCAGCGGATGCTCAGATATAACTGACGGAACTGGTGATTTTTCGTTCACGTTAACCCACTCGAATTTAGGTCATTATTACTACACTGCAGTTAAAGAAGAGAATTAAAGTCCACTAAGCTTTTCCTTGAATAATCGATTAATTTGGTTGTGCCTGTACACATCTAAATGCTACAGCCGAAACTTTACGCAGCCAGACTAAAATCCTCACTATAGAACAATTACGTCCATTCCTTGCGAAAACGAGCGCAGTACCCTAAACGGCGGCGCAACCACAAACACATAAGCCGCAGAGCAACATTGCATGTGCATAACAGACAGCCTTGTGCGCGCACATGTGCCTGCACACCCGTCGACTTCTATGAAGTTGATCTGTAGGTTAGTTCATTAGAACTATGCTTATTGAACGTAACTTCTGCTGCATTTCCACCATAGAAAACAGTACGGGGCGACTAGTATGTTTAAAAGCAGACCCGTTTTTATGGTGACCAGACATGTAAAAGTCGCTTACGATCTCGCACTGCATACAGCCAAAGAAAACGGCGCTCCAGCACAAGGCTAGCATAATGCAAGCACAGCATCGCGTCATCCAACGCGTATTCTTCAGGCTGTTTTCAGCTGTAATCAACGCACACGACAACCGCTCCGCAGGAAGTGTATAAAGAACAGCACGAAAAGCAGAGATACCAGCACAATGCATACTTTCGTATCAAACACTTGCCCACAACCTCTGTTCTGGCAACTCGCCGCCCGTGCAATCTTACCAGCATAAAGCCGTCATGCACAGTCCCACGATTCGGCAACGTTCTTGAACTCACCGAAGCATGGTATCCGCTGCGGTGATGTAACCGCACGTAATAATATGAGTAAACACGCGCGCAACAAACTTTTTTCAGCATTACACACACTCTTCTCTGCGCGAGAGCTTCTTTTTTTTCCCCCCAACGCCTCAACTGCCTGAACGTCATTGCGCCTGCGCGCACTCCGGTTTGAACTGATTGGCTCTCCATCAACGGGCGATTTAAACTCAGTAAAATCGTAAAATACATATGTGGGGAAAAGCGCGCCACCTCTCTTTTCTCCCCCCTCCGACCTCTCCGAGGGTGACGCCGCGTCGGTATTGGTCAGATGCCGTCACGTGGGACCCCGGGCAGCGTTCGTTTGTTTACAGTCGCTCTCGACTAGCACGACTAGCATCTTTGCAGGCGCTGCGCCGTGTTACACTGTAGCCGTGCTCCCGACCGGGCTGCAGAAATTAGGCGCCTTTTCCTTCTTCGAACCACAACCTCCACCACCATCTTTGTTCTCGAAGCGCGGACTCGCTGGTGTGCAGCGTATGTGTTTTATGGATACGCACTTGTCCTTCCGTGCGCGTTGACTGTGAAATGCTTTTCACACAAGATTGACGTCCCTGTTGGTTGCTGGGGGCGGCTGGTGCGCTTTCTGATCCCAGGAAAAGTCTAGTGACGGCCGAAAGTTCTTCATTATACCGCCCGTTAAGCGCAACGAGTTGTGGCAAAAGACGTGGTTGCATAGAATCGGAAGTCAGAACTTTAGGCCGACATTTCCGACTTGACTTTGCGAGGTAAGTTGCAAGTCTCTCACTATGAGTATGCGTCGAGGTTCGCGTAATTCAATGCCCGCTCTAACGCCATAGACATGTCGCAGTTAATTGTGCAGTAAGTCGCCATCTCTCAATCACATTTCATTAACGCTTCTGCGATGTGTTTTTTGTAAACAATACATGGTTACGTTTTCTGGTTGACGTTATGCGCCGACTGGTTTGAGTTCGCGGTACTGGTTTGTGCGCTTAGCATGCACGCGGACGGATGATGGAAAATGTGATTGCGAAACTTCAGAGATTCCGCGCTGCTCTTTTGAGTAAACAAAACTGGAGTGCAAAAACTCGCATTAAGATTAGTACTCTCCATTGGTTTTTGTTGCGTGCTCGTGTATTTGCGAGCAAATTCCTTTCTCTGGCTCCTTTAAGTTGACCGATCAGCCGCGGACTTGCGATGCGAGGGTAGCTATGCGAAGCGTGCGTGACCAACCGAGTCGTTGGGTGCGTTCATCGTTTAGGAACCTCATGTATACGTGCCATTTCGCGCGACGGTTTACGTCAACGTTTATAGATTTACGTGCTATTTCGCGTGAAGGTTTACATCCGCGAGTGGAGCTCTCTCGAAGGAATCACTTACGGTGGCACGCTAGTTCATTCGCTTGCTCGTTCTTTCAGCGACATAGCTCGTATGTCAGATAAGTCCACAAGTATGGTTGGTGCGTCTAACCACTTAACGAAACAACCACAGCTGTTCGAATGTATCTACTATAAATGATGTACTCCTTAATTATTAAGGCGAAAGCCTTAGATGCCTCATCAAACGCTAAAATAGACCGTCGGTGACATCGGCGTCCCTCGTCAACAGCGTCAACGCAAGCTGTTGCTTCCACTGACAGTCAATGTGAATGCTCCCTGCCCCCTTTGCGGCACTACACAGGACTGTCATGTGTGAACGTTACACTCGTTTAGATCATTTTAGGATCAGTTAGACGGGTGGCGCGAATGCTCTCAGCGCGCTGCCTGGCTAGCAAGCGCTCTCTCCGCGAAAGGGCGTCTGCTACGCAGGAGCAAGGCAGGTGGCGCCACGTTCGAAAAGAGAGTGCGAAGGAGAGGAGACCGAGGAGCATAGAGTTTCATACAATAATACCTAGAGTGGAATCTGGCGCTAGCGTCTATGCGGGCTCCTTCAGCGGCGCGTTGTACCACCATGGGAATGATGGGAAGTACAGGCTTCGGATCTGCTTCGGATGGATTACGTTCTTGAGATTCGAGACACTTGTTTTCCGATTGTAAAACAAAGTGATATGAAGTCAGTTCCAATGAAAACTGGCTTAATTCTTGTGTTCGTAAAACTTATCGCAAAAAGTTTTATGGACCATGAGATGGAAGTCAGACCTGGACGAATTTAACTGCCAGGGTATGCATTGCACTGCCATTGTGTTCCAGGTTTGGCATCCAAATAAAATAAATTATTTTTTATAACACTTGAAAACACACACGCTTGTTTTTCCCTCGAAAGTACGTACTATCAATTTATAGAACTAACAGTACACTATTAAGTGAGAAACACTTAACGTATCGTCTGCTGCGATGCTAGGTGCGTCTGTCCAAGTGGCCTGCCCCCAACGCATCTCTCGTTTTGTTGTGAAGACGAGTCAGAGGAGCGTGACGGTGCGTCTACTTAGCTTCGCCGTCGTTTTGCAGTCGATATGAACGAGTTTTGGCAAGACGCGCTCGTAAGAAGACGTGAACTCGCTGAGATATCCTGCACTGGCATGGGACGCTACGCTACGCGCAGCGGTGAGTGCCCGACGCTTCGCTAAAACTGTCGTATACATCCTGTAAAGCTGCAACGTCGTTGCAAACAAAGAGACCTAGCGTTCTTTAGCCTCTTTGAACGACACAGGCACTGCTTGAGTGCTTTGCACCGCACTCCACTAGCCAAGCTGCGCGAATAACGAAACTGAAACTGTAGAAAAAAATTTGTTGACACTTCGCTAGCTAACGCTATCCAATCCGAAGCCTGTACTTCCCATCATTCCCATGGTGGTACAATGATCGCAGCGACAGATTCCACTCTAGGTATTATTGTATGAAACTCTATGCCGAGGAGAAACGAGAGCGGAGAGTGTCGCTACTTTACGAAGTTTCAGGGGTTTTAAAACTCAGTTTGCGGCTGCGCGCCATCTACCGTCCGTTTTCCGCACCAGTTCCCCCCTTTTCACGGCTTCCGCGCATGCCTCCGCGATAGCGCGTACTCTCGGAGGCCATGCGCTTTTCACCACTTCTTTTTCGCACCCGCGCGTCTATGTGCGATCGCGTTGCCGTGTTTGTACGAACGCACGGGGAGGCCGTGATGCGTCGACCGCGCCTGATCGGT
The DNA here is from genome assembly GCA_030522465.1 of Rhipicephalus appendiculatus. Classification (NCBI taxonomy): domain Eukaryota; kingdom Metazoa; phylum Arthropoda; class Arachnida; order Ixodida; family Ixodidae; genus Rhipicephalus; species Rhipicephalus appendiculatus. Next base: position 28,626 of record JALIZH010013066.1, read on the forward strand.
TCCTAAACAATATATTATGCGCTTGCATCTTTACGCGAGTGGTGTGTTTTACTACTATTTGCAACAGCTGTGGTCCTTACGGCTGGCTAGAGGTGTCCGTGTGCATGTGCGTAAAACAAAAGCACGTGGGAAACTTGAGCCTTCTTACAGCAAGTGTTAGTGGTACCAGTCAATATCTATCCGTATTGAGCACCGAACCAGTGTCGCCATGAATTTCTCACCCTTAGGGTGAGTCATCTGTAACTTCTTTCTTACTGATGGTCCTTGTTAACTTTGATATATTCTACGCGGGACATGCAAGCAAGTGCGCATATAGACATTATCAATTTGCAATTGCCCACTGAAACATGATATATATACAGGGTGTTTCAAGAAATGTGTCCACTATTTTTTAAAAAATCACGAAAATGCGGTAATTTCTCGCTGTCTTCACAGTTGCTTTTCTGTAGCGGCAGGCATCTTAAGATGGTTGAAGACATGATTTGGGACAGTAATTAAGAAAGTTAAATTAATTAACTTTTTAATTAGCAGAGTTAGGTGGTTAAGTCCAATGGGAGAATTAAAGTCCTTCATGCGAAGAACCCAGCTCAGCTTTGAGATTTCGAAAAAGCGGCCTCTATTAATTATTGTGGCGTAATGAAGTTCAGGCAAATTCAGCGGCCAAACCGAAACCGAAACGCGGAAGAGCGCAACTGCCACGTTCGTCTGAGACGTCCACAATGAGTGAACATCATTATATCAACCATCAATTCACTTCTTGGTGTGAGTGTGTGGGCTGCGCTTGCAGTAGTAGCACGCATGACGCACATACGTTAGCGAACAGGGACGCACTGCAGCTCTGTAACCGTTGTCTTGAACAGTGACGTCATTCTAGTCGTCTGCTTGTTGCGCTCATCGGTGCTTGGGTTTCGGTTTCGCCAGTGAATTTGCCTGAACTTCATTACGCCACAATAATTAATACAGGCCATTTTTTCGAAATCTCAAAACTGAAATGGGTTCATCGCATCAAGGATTTCAATTCTCCCATTGGACTTAACCACCTAACTCCGCTAATTAAAAAGTTAATTAATTTAACTTTCCTAATTACTGTCCCAAATCATGTCTTCAACCATCTTAAGATGCCTGCCGTAACAGAAAAAGCTATTGTGAAGACAGCAAGCAAATACCGCATTTTGCAGATTTTTTAAAAATAGTGGACACATTTCTTGAAACACCCTGTATATTACACTGCACGTACTCGTAATAAAAAGAGGAAAAAATGCATATTCATTGAAAACGTCGTGAAAGCTAGCTACCTAAGAACGACGGCTAATTCACAAAATATAGTTTTAACAAATTTCGTTTTCGGGCTGCAGAATGCTTTAGCGTGCTCACGCTCGCGCTTACGATCACGCTGAAGGTAAGCCGCATGGTTAGTCCGTATAGGAGATGAATTACGAAATACTGTATACTGAATAAAAACAAAAATGGAAGCAAAGCACTGCATGTATTGAAAAAGAGCTGTAGTGCTGTTTTTCTGTGTGCCCATTGTCCCGCTCTGGAGCTGCGCTTTCCGGTATTCCACGAAGTACGTTGCTTGTTGTTGTATTGTAGCCGCGAAGGCGAAAAAAACCGCCAGGCCTGCGCGGAACGCACAGCACAGTCACAGCGAGAGCTGGAAGAGCGGGCTTTCTAGAGCCTCTTTTAAAGACTCTTGGGGTAACTACTACAAGCGCACTTTCATGATACCCACTACGCCATAAATCATCATAATTTTTGTGTAGTTGGGAAGCGTCCACTGTGCAATTATTCGTCATTCTCCGGAAAAGCGCTGTACCCGCTACACACTTGTAACGCATTATGTGCATTTTGTTGATGCTGTGGCTGACGACGATGAAGAATTATGCTTCAGGCTTTTGTAATGGGTTGGAGCATTGAACGGCCAACTCGTTACGCAACTGGCATTGTGTGACGCCTGGTTGTTTGCTGTTCTAAAACGCTTTACAACACACGTTAACGCGATTTCTTACCCGACAGGAAGCCTGCATAGGGTCAGTTTGCACTGCAGTTTCAAGCAGCGGCGTAGCTCAGTGGTAGAGTGCTGGGCTGCCACGCAGAGGATCCGGGTTGGATTCCCATCCTGGCATAGGCATTTTTTATTTATTTAGTTTTTCTTATTTCGTGCTATAGTGGTTACGGACACCGGCGGCGGCGGACAACTACGGCGCAAAAACGGCCCTTGTTGTGATCTCATAACAGCTTTCGCTGTAAAAACCACGCAGCCCTGGCAGTGATTTTAGTTTCTGTTATGCATTGTAGTGTTCGTTAATAGTCCCAACTCTTACAAGACAAGACCCACGAGGTTCCGATGCGTTTTTGTAGCATCGTCGCTCGCATCAAAGTCAAAAGTAAGGAACCCGCGCACATAGGCATGCACAGTGTTCAAAAGACAACATGCTTCACAATGGACGGAAAAATAAAAATGAAGCGATGAAGTTCCTTCAGGATAGCCTGCCTGACTAAAATTGGGAAGCAAACAGTTCTTGGATGCATCATTAAGCGCCTTCGGTCGCCACTATCGTCGAAAAGCTGCGTGGTCATAACAGTCATAACATTGTTTTTGAAACAATGACGGAGCAGGTACGACTGAGTGAAACACGGGGCAAACTTCGCCCCCCCTCCTTAAGGGATTAGAAGGGGCAGCCGCCCCCCGTGCGCAGGCCTATGCCTACGCATATAACTACACACACGATCATGTTCTTGGAAGTTCAAATAGGAGTTCAATGGCACACATAACGATGAGACAGAACGAGGTGCCCATGTGCAGCATACACACTTCTCACGAAGTTTTGAACCGCACCTACCTGCTCAACGTGAGGTATGGTGGTCCGGTCGATCAAATTAGCCCGTTTGTTTGACACCTAGCGTACAGGGCCCGATGGGACATTGAGTAAGGGGTGCTTAGCAGAAGTTAAACGAAAAGGTAGCAAAATTGCACAAAATTCACACATGTCTGGTAAGATTTCAATGAAAAACCTCATAAATTGCAATGAAATGAAAGAAATCCGCCTTAACTAGACAATCTTTAGATGAGGTATTAAAAACAAAACATACAAATAATCAGATATTCTATATCGACAGCCTGGGATTAGGCAAATAGAAGTAACAACAATATTGGCTTTTGTTTATAGAGAATCTGTAGTCTAAGATTAAACAAGAAATGTTACACCAAATTGTATTTTGTCTACAGATTGTACATAGACTGATAATAAAAAAAACGTACGTTTTTTTTACTTTTGTTTATAAACAGTCTACAGAATACGATTAAAGAAAAATTAACATACGCCTTGTAAACTTTTGGTTATAGACAATCTACAGAATACAATTAGACAATAGTTAACATACGGGTTTTAAACTTTTGTTTATAGACAATCTACAGAATGCAATCAGGCAAAAGTTAACATAGGTTTTTAAACTTTTGTTTATGGATAATCTATACAATACAATCAGACTAAAGTTAACATACGGTTTTTGAACTTTTGTTTATAGACAATCTATAGAATGCAATTAAACAAAAGATAACATGCAAGTTTGTAGACTTTTGTCTAAAGATTGTCAATAGCTTTTGCTTAGACAAAATACTAAATCAACATAAAAGCGAATTTAACTACAAGAAGTCTACAGACACTCTATGGACTGTCTAAGTTCATTTTTGTAAGGGATCAACTCGTCACTGCTCTTCTCGTTAGGTTATTTTCGCCGGGAACGGCGATCTCTTACCTTATAATTATCCTATGTCTACGTTGAAGTCTGTTGTTAAACCCTTTTTTTTTTTGTGTTTCACATATATTTCGACTATAGCAACGGTTCTGTACCGTGACCACAACGGAGG
>JALIZH010013067.1:0-15455 GCA_030522465.1 Rhipicephalus appendiculatus
CCAAACTGAAATTTAAGTGCTTAGCATTCATCGATCAAAATTCGAAGCTAGAAACTTGTGATTAAAAAAATTGGGGGGACCCTTAAGCTTCGCCTTTAAGAGTTGAACGCGATAGCGATATCCCGTCCCTAGTGCGTGCTTCAATCACTTAGTGCATACTATGTAATGGGTAGTATGCTTTAAACCAGGAGAAATTATGCGCGGCAAATGTGGGAAATGTTTTCGAACTTGCTTTGCACCCACTACGTGGTGTTAGGGGAATACGCGCAGCAAGGTGTGTGCCGTTTGTAATGGGTGGCTGGCTTTAAACTATGGAATCGTTATGATAGTCACATATTCTGACGCCCGATGGCAATGTACGCTTGTACCACGCAATATTCCTGGGATATTACATGTTATATTGCGACGCCTATATAAAGGGCGGTTGCGTTTGCGAAGCATGGAAGTTATTTTCACTGCATTTCCAAGCAGAGGAAGTTATTTTCACAGTATTTCCAAGCAGAGGCATGGCTGTGTGGTAGAACACCTGCTTGCCATGCAGACAACCCGGGTTCGATCCTCACTCGGACCCGAAAATTTTTATTATTTGTTTTATTTGCATCTTTCTCGATTTTTTCGGTCACGGACAAGATGATGATTTTTCGGCCACGGACAAAATGATGATTTTTCGCTCACAACCAACGACGCTGACGCCGGAATTTCTGCGAAACGAGCTCTTGAACGCTATCGCGTTAAAATAAGCAGTCCCTACGTGTACGTACACTTTTCCTCCTGTATGATCAGTGTGCTGCGCTTCACCAATATGAAAAATGAACCTGGAATTTGAAGGCATTCTTGCGACGCGAAGCACTGGTGAGATGTGGCGCGAAGGATTTGCGAGAAGTGGTACGAGAGGTTCATCTGAGGTGTGGCGGTACCTCACTAGGCCAAGCACAAGTCGTGGCAAGGCTGGCTAGATTTCAGAGACCATGTGACAGCTTTCGAAGACATGGAACGAATCAAATTGTTTCGTTACCTAAATAACAGATATCTCGTATTGCAATTACAAACAAGACAAAGCGCGATGCCCCAAGTCATGTACCACCAACTTTTTTCCTGCAAGAAGATTTAAAGGGGCCCGGCAGCACTTTTTCAGCGTGGAGAGAAAGCGCAGCCAATCGGCAGTCGAGGTTCTTGAGGACATGTACGCCGAACACTATAGCGCAGCAGATGACCTGGAATTTCCGTTTTATTCTCAAAGTCAGCTAGAAATCGCTCGTTCTGCTCTCGACAAATGACGCCATATACACCAATGACCGCGCCGTAAACACAAAGTTCACAGCCATTGGCTGATGTGAACACCGTGAGCTGCATAGTTCAAGTGGCCGCCACGGGGTGCCGCCACGTGCCCACACACGCGCTTGCGATCACACTGAGAGGAAGTCGTGCGTTCGATGAAAAAAGAAAAATCGAGGAAAGTGGTAAAAGCAATGACGCGCGCTGACGAGTGGACGTAGCTTCTTGCCGCCTTGTCATCGCCCCGCCCCGCCGCGAACACAAACACACACACACACACATACACACACACACACACACACACACACACACACACACACACACACACACACACACACACACACACGTAGCTTTGAGTGCGCTGGCTGGTACGAAAAGAGAGCGATAGCGTTTAAAGCAGCTGCTCCAAATACAAGATGAATTAGTGCACTCATCTTGATATTTCCACTGACTCATGCTTTGAATTTTTATGCTGTTTCGAATGCTTTCCCTAGCTTCGCAGCATGAAGGCAGAAAAAACTAGGAAGGGAGCGTGAAATCCTTTGAAGGCATGCGCGCAAGAAAGGGTCCATACCGTCACGAATCCTAGGAGCACGGGCCGGCAAGACAACAGCGGTTAGCCAACAAGCACGGAGTTGACGGAGTCGTGACAACCGGAAGCAGACGGTGTTTCGAACAGCGCGTGAGCTATGACATATGCCACGCGAAATTGGGAGGGGCACTCGGCGAGGAGGGCAAAGCGGCTTTGGGAGATGAAACCAGCGAAGGATAGCGAAGGAAAGAGCGAAAGGGGCCATCGCCGCGTTTCGATCATCAAACGCGTCTAACTCCGCTATTACGGCACCGTTTCAAAAAATTTTCACGGCTACGTGCTCGTTGTAACAGACTCGTGCACAACTTCCCCACCATAACTACATTTCGACCCCTGAGTGGTTTAGGGGCCCTTTAAGCAAATTCTGCTTACTATGGCTCAATCCACAGAACCACCGTTCACACTGTAAGCACATCAGTTTCGTTTGAGTAGCTAGTTTTTACTTAAATGTATTTAATGAAGACTGGCTCCCATGTATTTCAAGAGATCGAAAGCGTGCGGGGGGGGGGGGGGGAGGAGGGGCAAGAAAAAGTTGATGATGTGTAGTGTTTTTTGGCGCAAGGGCCATATGATGGCCAAAGAGCGCCAGGACATTGGAAAAGAGATGTTAACAATGATAATGGTAAGTGGCTGTATAAGGGCCTTAAAATTCCTCGCGCTAAGGCGGGTAAAACACAGAAGTATTAAAATCATGAAAAAGACGTGAAGTGTGTGTAGTGCGATTCAATGGCAAAAGGTCGTGGTAATAAAAACAGTGATTGAGATATATGGCATTAGCACAAGTGCTTCGTCAACGCCCTTGGGCCCAAGGGCCGCGAGGCAGGTGGTTTGTTTAATAAAACCACCGCAGCAGCGACCTCTCTAGAGAGGTCGTGCTACGGAATGCCTGGGTATATGACACGAAAAGTGCGTACGTCTCTTAAAAATGCGAACAGTGATTGATGTTTGAAAAGTGGATCCCTACCGATGAACATTGATGGGTGAAATGGTATTTGCTGTCGGTAGGGTAATGGAAAGTGGTGTTTTCGAAGCGCGTCTAATTCAGTACACTGGATTAAAATATGAAGCACGGTTAGGGCTTCACCACATTTGTCACACAGAGGTGGATCACCATCGGACAGAAGGTATGAATGTGTACTGTGTGTGTGTCCTGTTCTTAGCCTTGTAAGTGTTACTTCTGTGTGGCGTGACTTTGATACTGGCGGCCAATTACCAAGATGCGGCTTGATAACGTGTAGTTTATTTTCTGTGTTGCTATCCCATGTGCTCTGCCAATAAGCTCTGAGCTGTCGTTTAAAGAATGATTTGAGGTCAAGCGCAGGGATGGCTATGGATGTATTGGCAATGCTTTCGTGGACGGATGCGGCTAGCTGGTCCGCCATCACGTTACCTTGGATCTCGCGGTGCCCTGGCACCCAGCACACTACGACATGCTGTTTTAATGTGTAGATTGTGCATAAAAGTGAGTAAAGCGAGACAAGGACGGGATTTTTGTGCTTATTAAGAGTTTTCAGAGCTTTCCCCACGCTTAAGGAATCCGTGTAAATGACTGCTTTTTGTAGCGTTAAATGTTTGATGTGTTTAACGGCCGCAAGTATCGCATACGCTTCTGCAGTGAAGATGCTTGTATCGGGATGCAGAACGCCAGCATCCGAAAAGGATGGACCGACTGCTGCGTACGACACAGAAGTGCGAGTCTTTGAGGCGTCTGTAAAGAATTCAGGACATGTGTACTTGCGTTGCAGTTCCAGGAAGTATGTGCGGATATGTACAATGGGGACGTGCTTCGTAACTTCTATGAAAGACACGTCGCAATCTATAGACTGCCACTGCCACGGCGCAAGATGTGCAGCAGGAGCCACCAGACAATGTTCAAAAAGTGGCACACCAGTTTCCTCAGCTAGGCCCCTCACACGAAGTGAGTAGGGCTGTCTCAACGAGGGACGGTGGTCAAATAGAACAGAACTGGACAGATCATTGATTGTGTGGTGTGAGGGGTGTTCCTTGTCTGCGTTCACTTTGACATAATACACAAAAGACATGTAGGATCTCTGCAGGTGGAGCGACCACTCGTTTGACTCGACGTACAGGCTTTCTACGGGGCTGGTGCGAAAAGCACCCGTAGAAAGGCGAATGCCCAAGTGGTGAACAGTGTCAAGCATCTTCAAGGCGCTTGGTGTGGCAGACTGGTAGATTATTGCACCATAATCTAGGCGCGAGCGTACGAGGCTTTTATACAGGTTGATGAGACACTTCTTGTCACTGCCCCACGTAGTACGTGACAATACTTTTAGAATATTCATAGTTTTTATGCACTTGTTTTTTATATATTTTATGTGAGATATGAAGGTAAGTTTAGTGTCAAGAATGAGGCCTAGGAACTTGTGCTCCGTTTTGACAAGCAGACTTTGACCATGTAGGTCAATGTCAGGGTCGCGGTGAATGCCCCTCTTTCTGGAGAATGGGATGCACGAGCTCTTTTGTGGATTAAGAGTGAACCCGTTTTCATCGGCCCATTTCGAAACCTTGTTCAAACCAAGCTGAACCTGTCGTTCACACATGGAAAGATTACAAGACTTATAACGCACCTGCACATCATCCACATAAGTGGAATAAAACATGTTATGCGGAATGCAGAGTCGCAAGGAATTCATTTTGATAATAAAAAGTGAACAACTCAGCACACCACCTTGGGGCACCCCAGTTTCCTGGACAAATATTCGAGACAAAACATTACCCACTCGGACACGGAATGTACGATACGACAAGTAACTCTCTATTATGTTTAACATTTTTCCGCGTACACCTAAATGTGACAAGTCTCTTAATATTCCAAAGCGCCATGTTGTGTCGTACGCTTTCTCCATGTCGAGGAATACTGAGAGGAAGAATTGTTTGTGGACGAAAGCGTCTCGGATCTGTGCCTCGATACGTACCAGGTGATCAATAGTGGATCTACCTTCTCGAAACCCGCACTGGTACGGATCAAGCAGATTGTTTGTTTCAAGAAAGTGTATCAGTCGCCTGTTTATCATCTTTTCGAAAACTTTGCAAAGGCAACTTGTTAGTGCGATGGGCCTGTAACTCGTAACAGAGGATGGGTCCTTGCCCTGTTTCAATATAGGAATTACAACAGCCTCTTTCCAAGAAGTAGGGATGTCGCCGGAGAACCAGATGGCATTGTACAGGGAGAGTAAGGTTTTCTGCGTTTCCAGGGGTAGGTTTTTTAACATTTCATATACCACACGGTCCGATCCTGGGGCAGAATTAGTGCAGCTGTGTAGCGATGTCTGTAGTTCCGCTAAGCAGAATGGTTGATTGTATGCCTCGTGCTTTGTACATTTGGTCTCCACTTTCTGTTTCTCAATTCTTGTCTTGTACCGTTGGAACGCTTCCGAGTAGTGCGACGAGCTGGACACTTTCTCGAAGTGTGCGCCTAGGCAGTTCGCCTGGTCTTCCAAGCTGTCACCTTGTGTGTTTACGAGAGGGAGTGAATATGCTTGTCTTCCTATTACCTTACTGACCCTGTTCCAGACTTTACCCTCATCTGTATAAGAATTAATGCCTGATAAAAATTTATGCCAACTTTCTCTTCTTGCCTGTCGGCGCGTCCTCCTTCCTTGGGACTTTATGTTCTTAAAGTTCGTAAGATTCTCGGCTGTCGGTGAGTCTCGAAGCAACCTCCATGCTTTGTTTTGTTTTTTGAGCGCATTTCGACACTCATTATTCCACCATGGGACACGTCGTTTCCCAGACAGTCCAGTTGTTTGTGGAATACATTTGGTTGCAGCGTCAATCAAAAAGGCTGTAAAATATTCCACAGCAGCTTCCATGCTTAACGCACACATGTCGGTCCAAGCTAAGAGAGTATCTTTTTGAAACTGTTTCCAGTCGGCTTTGTCGGTGAGCCATTTGGGAACCTGTGGAGGACATTCATTTGCTATTGGTGTGCTCAGAACAATAGGAAAATGGTCACTTGCGTAAGCATTATCAATAACTTTCCATTTGAGTAAGGGCAGGAGTGATGGAGATGTAATGCTCAGGTCTATGGAGGAGTAGGTATTGTTAGCAAGGCTATAATATGTTGGTTTTTTCTGATTCAACAGACATGCGCCGGAAGAGAAAAGGAATTGTTCAATTAGACGACCTCGCGCATCGCAGCGAGAGTCACCCAATAGACTGCTGTGTGCATTGAAGTCTCCAAGGACGAGGTAGGGCTCAGGAAGTTGATCTATTAATGACTGGAATTCGTGTTTACTCAGTTGGTGGAGTGGAGGTATGTAAATAGTGCAAATTGTGACCAGTTTGCTGAAGATAACGGCTCGGACGGCTACTGCCTCAAGGGTTGTCTGAAGTGGTATATGTGTGCAGGCTGTTCCTTGATTAACTATTATGGCAACACCACCGGATGACGCGACGGCATCATCCCGGTCCTTTCTAAAAATAATGTAATGGCGTAGAAAATTAGTGTGTTTGTGTTTCAGGTGTGTTTCTTGTACACACAGCACTTTTGGTGAGTGTTTGTGTAAAAGTTCTTGGACATCGTCGAGGTTTCTAAGCAGTCCTCTGACGTTCCATTGTAGAATTTGTGTATCCATTTTAACGTAGTTTGATGCTGTGTGTACAAGAGGGTTGTCTTACGTTACAGGGCCTTTTGGGGGCCCTGTAATGCGGGGTTTTTCTTTTCTGGCGCGCTCCAAAGAGCTGCGCCTGTCCTTCGGCGTCTCAGTCGCCGGAGGAGGCTGACTTGTGTCCATCACCTCTTGTGAGGTGGCGGATGGTGCCTGCTCGGCAGGCACGTTCACGGCGGTTTCGGACCCTGACTGCTTTCGCAGTGGCCCGGGGTCCGGCAGACTCGGGAGTCTGCTGGCCCTGTTTGGAAGGGGGCGGAGCAGCGCAGGCTACTTCCAGCCGGGGGCGCTGGTGGAGCGGCCGCGCTCACACTCGGTGTGAATCTCACGGGCGCCGAGAAACGTGGCGCGGCACCCCGGCGCGCCACGTCGGCGAAAGAGGGATCGGACTGGTGTTGTGCGGAGAAGCGTTTACGTGCCTCTTGGAAGGAAAGGTTGAATTTCACTTTAAGTTCTATTATCTGCTTTTCTTTTTTTCCACGAGGGGCACGATCGCGAGTAGGCGGGATGATCTCCTTCACAGGGGACAGTGGGCTGCGGAGGTGCAGCTGTCAGATCTGTGTTCATTGGATGCACACTTGGCACAAGTAGTGCGCCCTCTGCAGCTTTGAGATCCATGGCCGAAGCGCTGACACTTGAAACATCGACGGGGATTGGGTATATAGGGTCGGACACGGAGTTTACAGTAACCGGTTTCAATAGATTCAGGTAGGTTGCTAGTTCCGAAGGTAATGATGATGTGCTTTGTTGGGATCTGTTTGTCGTCTCGCCTTATTGTTATTCTTTGGACTCTGACTACGTTCTGTTCCTGCCAACCTTCCAGTAATTCGCTTTCAGACAGTTCGAGGAGGCCATCTTCAGAGATGACACCGCGCACTGTATTCATTGACCTGTGTGGGCCCACCGATACTGGGATATCGCCAAATGCTACGAGTTTCGAGAGTTTATCATACTGTATCTTGTCGCGAACTTCTAGAAGGAGATCACCGCTGCCCATCTTTGTTACTTTATAGCCTGGGCCGATTTCTGCTGTGAGAGTTTTTGACACAAGAAATGGTGAAATTCCTCGGACTGTTTTCTTTTCGTTCTGACTAGGGATTACATGGTACTTGGGAAAGGTCTGTTTAGGCTGTGGAAATGTGAAGCTCTCATCGGTGCGCCACCTTTTCGGGCAGCGATCAGGAAGTGCAGGAAAAGGGTTTTCCATGTGATGCATTTAAAGTTCGGCGGCGATGGTGGCCACCCACCACCGAGCCCAACAAGGGGACGCTACAAGGTTTGATATCGAACACTTGGGGACGCCAGCCATGCATCGCCGCTATAACCTAATATAGCTATCCGAGGTTGAATAACTACACAGGGTTAACCCTCGCCGCCAGGAAAAACTAGGAAGTAACCGAAAAGAGAAGATGACAGGAAAGATAAAAAGTGAAAGAGAAAGACGAAGATGAGGAGAGAGAGAGACAGGAAAAGGCGACTGCCGATTTCCCCTGGGTGGGTCAGCCCAGGGGTGCCGTCTACGTGAAGCACGGGCCAAAGGGGCGTGTTGCCTCTGCCGGGGGGGCCTTAAAGGTCCAATCACCCGGCGTCGGCTCAACCCCCAGGATCCCCTTTTCCCCGGACACGGCTCAGCCACGCACGGCTAAACGTGGGAGAGAGTCGAAACACCCCCCGTCGGCTCGGGTCCGTGGTGACGCCGCTCACCAAACGCCTGCTCGCGCAGACGCCCCTGCGGGGGGGCAACAAAAAGTTAGTTGGGCAGATCAGATTAAGAAGTTTGCGGGTATATAAACGTGGCTGCAACAACCACAGCAGCGGGTTGATTGGCGGATAGGCTTGGCGATGCGCTTGCGGTAGGGAGACGTTACGAAGGACAGACCACAAAGTACACAGAACACATTGTTAACAAAACGAGCGCACGAGAACGTGCGCTCGTTCGTTGACACTGTGTCCTGTGGCGTGAGACTAAAAAGCCACCTAAACAACGCCCGATGTTAGCGGCGTAGGCGTGGTTCATGTTGGCTACCCTGTGCTGCCGACCAAAACTAGCTCCCTGGTGTACCTAGGTGTGCCCAGAAATTCCCTATTCAAGTTAACGAAGGGCAGGGGCACTGAAACTTGGAAGTTGGAGGCGCTCGACAGCGTGTCTTTTTCGAAGGTTTTGTGTAAGTGTGTCCTGCTTTCTTGTGCTACCTCGCGAGTGTATGCTACGAAGTTAGTGAGATTGCTAAGGCTACCAGCAGACTGTGTACGCGGTTCTCAGTATTTTGCCAGCGTCCGCGGTGTGCCCGAGTGACGGCAGGGTTCTGTTTGGTGTCGCAGAAGTCTGAGGTTTCAACGCTATAGACGTCAGAAGAACTGACATTTGGGCGAGTTGGATTGCGTTAATCATGATGAGTGGTTTTCAGCGCAAAACGACGAAGACACAGGAAAAGGAGGGACACAGTAGCGCTGGTGTTCGTGTCCCTACTTTTCCTGTGTCTTCGTCGTTTTGCGCTGAAAACCACTCATCATGATTAACTATAGACGTCGATGGTTTTCCGGAGAGATAAGTCCTGCTCTCTCTTATCACGGATCGCTTCGCTCTCTTAATACTCTGCTTTCAGTATCACGGATCGCTTCGCTTTCCTACTGTTTTAACTAGCGCGCCTGCTGCGCCGACTCAGTATACATAGTTTTCACGTGACGTCACAGACAGGTTCTCTGCGCTGGGGTCTCTAAGATGGCGGCAACCGTGACTTTTTATCTCATTAGAGAACGTCAGTGCAGAGGAGGACGGTCCCCGCGTTCTTTTGTGTTCTCCCCACGTTCTTCTGTTCGTGAGCCACGCCAAGGGGGGTAACATAAAGGAACGGAAGGGGCACCGGCACTAATTTGATGTCATGGTTCAGCTGGGGGCCCTAAGATGGCGGCCATGGTGACGTCAATGCAAACTATGTATAGCGCAACCTGCTCTCACTATAGAGCGACTAGCGCCTTTCCTTACCTGCCGTCGCAACTGCTCACTATAGGCTACTGGGAGTGCCTGGGGCGCCCGTAACCCACGACGTGCCGCTTCGCGCTCAGTATTTTGCCAGCGTCCGTGGTGCGCGCCCGAGTCACTGGGGCGCCCGTAACCCACGACGTGCAGTTTCGCGGTCACTGGCGCGCCCGTAACCGCGCCGCTTCGCGGTTCTCCGTATTTTGCCAGCGTCCGTGGTGTGCCTGAGTCATTGGCGAACTTTCCGTGGATCGCGCACGCTCGTAGAGCCAGAGAACATCAGTGGAGACACGCTACTAGGCTAGGTACATCTCGCTCGAATTTTCTTGGGACAGCGCCAAAAAGTGGTCAGGCAACATGGGCATGTTTTAGTGGCTGTTTAGTCGCTTCGTGTCCTGTGTACTTTGTAGTCTGTCCTTCGTAACGTCTCCCTACCGCAAGCGCTTCGCCAAGCCAACATGATCCAGCTAGCTCACTTCGTCGCTTTACTGATTGGCGGAACATGGGAGGTGCCTTTGCCCTGCAGTGCGTGCAGTCAGGCTGATGATGGAGATGATGCTGCCAATGTGTGTGGCCGGCTACTCCTCTTCTCTTGCAGAGTGGTCGCCATCGCAGAGTAGCGGACAAGCACAAAACTATAGAAATACGCACATGACGAACACTCACGCACTTAGTCCCAGTCTTTCGATACAAGCAAGCGTCCACTCAATAATAAAAAAAAGATGACAAAACACAAATATTTGAAAACAAAAAATGACTACTCGTAGCACAGAAGTTTACGAAAATGTTGCCACAGCAGATCATTAGGCGCTCACAAACTGTCCCTAAGTACTGCACTCAAACTGCAGCAGTTATCTTTTCAAAAACCAATTTTGCACAAACACAAAAATACAACAAACATGCAGCCAGGAATAGCGGTACATAATAGCAGAGTCCTTCAATGCTTTTCTGGTCACGAAACTCCGCCCGCAGTTTCATACAGGGACAAAAGCTGCCGCTAGGCTCGCTGCAGTCAACGAGGGGGCATCCGTGCGCGCGCGCTGCGCTCGGCTGAATGCTGTGCCGGTTCGAGGCAACAGCTTGTGTTGCACCAAACCGCAATAATTAAACTACCATTCATACTTCACCTGACATACAATGTGAATAATGCATAAGCGAGAGAAAAACTTACTTTCGCGTATCTTTTTAAAGATAGCTAGGCTGCAATTCGTGCCGATGAAGCAATAGGGGCTTTTAGCGTGTACGTATACTTCTTTACGTTACCGTGTTACCGGATACCGGAAGGAATCTGCGCATGCGCGGGCCTTTACGGAACGTAGACTTTTTACGGAACGTAAACTAGTCGCCGGATAGGCTTTACGTTTGCGGCCCTACCTCGCAAATCCACCTTCGTTCGTGGCTACGCGCGATATTCAATTTGCGGAGACTCCTGCCGCCGAGTCAAAATAAGCCGAAGTGCGAATGCGAATTGCGATCACCTTGTTTGAGCCGGCTTACCGAAGCTAGAGTGACGTAAACGTGAGAGGCCTAAAGCCCCTAAAACCCCCCGACAGGCTGGATAGGTGGCGCCATCTAGCGGCGTCAATGTGAAACAGGCAAGCACAAAATTGTTATTGCAGAAACATCGCGCATTTTACTCCTTGCGTAAATGCCTTGCAGTGAAATAATTATGAATCAGTTGCCTTTTACATCATTGCCTTCCTCAAATACTAGATGATAACAAACGTGTTCATGACTGTGGTTGCACGAAGCGTCACAAGATGTCGACACCATCGTCGCTAACCCGATATTTTTGCACCCTTTTTCGTAAACCGAGGTAATGTACACGCTAAAAACCTCTCTTATTATTTTGCCCAAGCGATTATTCAATCTTATCTAAATCAAGTATAGTTTAAATGCAGTTAATCATCACCATTTGGTGGTTTGCGCAAACGTAAAGGTTTACGTTTACGCACACACGTAAACGTTTACGTAGGAGGAGCTAAAACTTTTCTGCAGCATGCGTTCCGGTAAGACGGAAAACGCAATCCGGTAACCGGTAACACGGTAACGTAAAAAAGTATACGTACAAGCTAAAAGCCCCTAATATTCGCTGCATACGTCGTTCCAGCGCGGTTCCTTACCTCAGGCAATGGTGCACGAGAGTGTTTATTCAGGCAAAATATATTTACTTAGATTTGTGGCCCTTCGCAAACCTCAAGAATGCACCAACTCGCAAACTGAAGTCTCACAGCGAGAGTTGAGCCAGCGCGGATCGCGCTGTTTACAACCAGACCACCTAAGCCGCGGGAGTTTGATACGACCGCATTACAAAAAAGAAAAAAAAAAGAGAAAAGCTCTGCATTCCTGTTTACAGTTTACAATCATTCAGTCCGCTGCAGCCCACCTCACAGAGCTTCGGCAACACTTGAAATCGGGAATGACGAAGCTTTCGCAAGGTAACGTCCATGTGCCGCGTGAATACCAACCGATCTCTAGCGTTTAACCTGTAGTCTTACCTCCAGAGATTGTAACCACGCTGTGCTCATTTCCTACGTGTAAATTTCACCAGTTCATGCTACATAGACATTGCACGAGCGAAAGTGTGTCGCACTTTTACATTGTGCAGCTACGCAAGGGCAATCGGGTATCTCCCGTCTTTGAGCTGGTGGCACTTTTACAAATCACAACATGAGTTACTCAGCCTCCTGGACGGGCTACGTTTGCACGGCGCGATTCAACTAATTTCTTAATGAAAATTGCACTGTGGTGCTCTGATTAAATGAAACGAAGCCGCGTTTCACTAATGTAGAGAAAATCAGCATACATGTTGACAAGCAGAGGTTCGTAGCACTTTCGATTTATTCAAAATGTGAAAAATGTGACAAGGGGCAAAGTACCCAAAAACATGCCAAGTACCCAAACATGCAAAAACATGCCCATTGCGTCTATACTTCACTGATTGCTTATTTCAATGTGCATGTTTGAGAACGTCGCAGGGTCGAGTCACTAGCTTACAATAAACAAAGCAAGAATGCTACGATTGAAGGAGAAAGAGAGAAAACTTTTATTGGAAAAACACCTTGGCAAACATAATGCTGTGGATGGCATTTTTCTAGCGTAGGAAAGTTCTCAATATTGCCGGCACATGAACAAAGCAGGCTATTGAAAAAAAGCAAAACAACCTTTGAAGTACAATATAAATACACAAAAATTAGCATGACACATAGTAAATGAGAATTAAAAAAAACACTTTTTAAACTAGTCAAACAAGACAACAATGCAAAGCACTTAATAATCTGGAAAGAACCTAAAAAATACCAGCAACTTGCGAAAATAACACTTAACTAATTAAAGTGTCTAAAGAAACACTGAACGGCATTTGTGGTGTCTTGACTTCTCTCTTGTGTGAGCGTTTGCACACCGTGTCCTTTTTACACTTAACTAATGTATTTACAGAAATATATTTACAAAGCCAGCACGTGCAGGAAGCACACCCTGTTAAAACTAATGCGATAGTGAGGCAAAACTTAGAAATACAAGAAAGAGAATGTTTGATGCACATGTGCAGTCATTCCTCGTGCACTATAGCATGCACAGTGCATATATAATGAGGCAACCAAATGACGTTACAAAGTACACCTGCCGTTGTGAGCTGCATGCATCTGCTGCTGGATATGGCACAGGCTACCACCACCGAAAGAATTACCTCTCGCATTACACTTAAAGCAGCACACGCAAACGTCACAAGCAACGAATAAAAGGATTGCTCGAGCAGCTCGAGCAGTCGAATACTACCATAGAAGAGTTGCTGGTTTATCACAATGCTGGCATCCGTGCAAACACAAACCACAATGCAAAAAGAAAGTGCACTGCCTAATTAAATGCAAAACAATTAACAAAATGCATATAAACTTATACCTGATGACAGCCAAGTGGTACTTAACTGCATCCTTTGCTTTTAATAAGCACACAGTCTCCTCAGAAGGACAGATGACAAAGTTTTGGAGAAATATGTCATATTTCTTGAAAATATGTTTCTTTCTACCAGACAGACTGTCAAGCTTACTGGGTCACAAATCACTAGATGTTTTTGGTGTGTACGCTATGGTCACATCGGAGTCTTTAAAAATGATTGAAATACACACTACAGAGGCAGAGACCGATGTACGTAATGGAACATTTGCTCGCGTCTCACTAGCTTACCTCACGGCTGTTGGAGACTTCGCGTTCGCTTTCATCAGCCACTGATCAAATATCAACTTTTCGCGAGCGGTGAGCTTCTGGATGTCCTCATCCTGTCGTTTGTGTCTGTTCACCGACACAGTCATCTTTGCGAGCTTCATTTGGCACCGGCGAAGTTGCTGCGTCGCACTCCGGAGCTGGCCTTTCACGGCCTGCAACTCCGAAAAGGAGCAGACGAGTTCATCTGTTTGGCAGGCTCTGCCCGTGCACACTTCGACGTCCATTGTCGCATCTGAGGGGGCGATACAAAGCACAATTTAATTGCCCAAGGCATTTGGGAGCAGCAGACAGATGGACGAAACGAGAAGCGAGGTCATGAGAAGATATTTAGCTTACCTTCATCGCCAGCTGCGGTTGTATCGGACGTTCTCGTGATAGAAAACGGCAGAATGTTTTCTCTTGAGAGTCAGGTGAGGACAGTCGACATCTTTTAGCTGGTTCTGGGCTTAATTCTCGCTGACCGGGATCGCGGCTTCGGTTTGCTCATGTACGCCGGCAATTCTTTGAACAGGCGAGGAACGGCGCAGGCCCGCAACTTTGCCTTCTCGCGTTGCAACAACACATTTTCACCATTCACTACGAAGTCGTCCGTTCGAATAACATCGGTTGCGTCAAAATGTTTCTCCCACACTCTCACGTGTTCAGATTCGAAGTTAAATACGCCAGTTTCCTGTCGCGGTATCGCACGTTTCCATTTCTCTCTATCGTCGCAGTCCCTCGGTAAACTGAATAACGACACCTTTTCGCTCGCACCTCTGTAGCCGGATCGGCAACCCGGTACACAACAAGTCTTGGGCATCGTCGCTCACGTACACCATCCGTGTCCTCGCACACAATTCGCACAGTCGTCAGTCACGCAAATTTAGAGAAACGACGAAAACTGAACGCCGATGCCGCCGCATTCCTCAGGTCGCCAGCTCTCCCTACGCAGCGAAGCTATCCTCAATGCCCCCTGCGCGCTCCTAGCGCCGCCTCGCGGGTTACTGCGGCGACATAGCAAGCTCTCCCCATAGAGCAGGGGTCTCAAACTCACCTCAGCCAGCGGGCCGCTGTCACGCAATTTTGTCCCGCAAGGGCCGGAGCAGCGAAGAAGGTAGCAGCGGGGGGGGAGTTTGTACAGTTTGCTAAAAAAAGCTGCGATTTGAAAGAAAACTTTCCCATGTCTCATATATACAGTTCATTTCTGAAGTAGATGTGGTGCCAGGATTCCAACATGTGGCTACCGATCCCCCACACGACTCAAATCTGGGCGCCGGTTGGGAAATATGAGTTGTGTTTCACGGTTATGTTTCAAAACAATGTGAACGCATGGGATGCCTCACGGCAACAATGCCTTAAACCAGTCAGGCCGGCGTTTCTCACGAACATGCTTATAAGAAAATTTAAAAAAAATGTCGGGCGCAGACAGTCATGTGCGGGCCGCGGGCCGCAGCCGAGAGCCTCGCGGGCCGCATGCGGCCCGCGGGCCGCGTGTTTGAGACCCCTGCCATAGAGTGACGGAGAAGTTTCGTGACCAGAAAAGCATTGAAGGACTCTGATAATAGCAATGCAAATAATTTTTGTATCCTATACAGCATATTAGTGATAGGTCTGACTCTTTCAAAAACTGTAATAATGCTCGCGCAGCAATGTCTTGCAAATTTCCTGTTGGCCATGGGTCCAACATTTTCCCTATTGATCAAGACCATCTTTCCAACCATGTAGTTTTGCATGAGTTTCTTACGAGAAGCGGCATAATTTTACAACGCAGAGG
>JALIZH010013068.1:0-31728 GCA_030522465.1 Rhipicephalus appendiculatus
GAAGTTCACAGGCTAAAAGCTGTTTATGGACAGCTTGACGAGGCCACTGAACCTTTTACGAGGCAGTTGGGACAACGACAAAGATGTGTAATAAAGATAAAGTGACTATAAACCAACATTGCGATACCAAATTACGGTGTAAGAAAAAGCATATATAAACATTACTACGAAAACGTCCTGATGAGAAACATACCACAAAAGATAGTTACATGGACGCCAGCAATTTACCGCTGTGGTAAGAATGAAACAGTACTTCAAGATAGCTGCCTTGTGTGCCCCAGTCATAACTGCATTGTTCAACACAGTTTTCGTTTTCCATGCTCAGATGCAGTTGTTTTCACAAAGGTGCGTCAACATATTACAAAAGAACACCAGTTCTTCAGTAGCTGCGTTGAAACTGGAAAGTGATCATGCCTCACACAAGGCTGCACTAATATTAAAAACGTTCTTGCGTTAAACCTAGTGGCTTTGAAGTTATGTTCACGTAAATTAGGTCAGCAAACTGCACTTAAATTGCATTCAATGACTAGCCCGTGAACTCGCGGCGTACATCTTTTAAATCCGCGACTGTTTAATAAAATGGTAATAATAGTTGGGGTTTTACGTCGTGAACTCCGATATGATTATGAGACACACTGTAGTGGAGGGCTTCGGAAATGCCAACCACATGGGGTTGCTTAACGTGCACCTAAACCTAAGTACCTGAGCTTCTAGCATTTCGACTTCATGGAAAGAAGGCAGGGGATTCGAACCGACGACTTTCGGGTAAGCAGCCGAGCACCACAACATCTAGACCACCACGGTGGGTCATTCGTGACTGACGTTATAAATGCATTGCGATTCTAACAGACAAGCTTAGCAAGAAGAAGAAAAAAAAAACACGATTAATCTGCCATGGTAGTCTTGTGGTTATGATGACCCAAAGGTCGCGGGATCGAATCCCGGCCGCGGTGGTCGCGTTTCGATGGAGGCGAAATGCTAGAGACCGGTGTACTTAGATTAGGTGCAGGTTAAAGAACCCGGGGTGGTAGAAATTTTTAGAGCCATCCACTACGGCGTCCCTCATAATCATATCGTGGTTCTGTGCCGTGAAACACCAATAATAATTACTATTACATGAAAAAAAAAAGGGAAATAAAAAAAAGAAGATTCACTTACCATCAGAACCTCCTGGTGCGACGAATTCGGCCTTGAACGCAGTGTCCAGCAGAAAGTGTCGCGTCACCTTGAATTCCCGAGCTTCGAGGAAGTCCGTCAGCCACTTGTGACACTTCGCTTCCTTCAGCGCCAGTTCCGGGTTCTCCCACAAGAATCTACTGAGGCTGTGTAGATCCGCCGCGTTCTGGTCGACCGCGCGATACACCGCCTCTTGAAGGTCCGCAGCTGACATTGTTTGGGTTGACTACCGCGTCTGAAGACGAACGCTACGGTTTGAGCACTCGCGCGCAGCGACTGGAAAACCGGTTCTTGTTTTTCGAGCAGCTGCAGCTGCCTACCGCTCTGTCGTCGTCGCGCCGCTAGCGGCGAGGGCAGCGGCAAGGGAAGAGGCAGCAATCGCGTTTTTGTATCTTCAGGTTGTTTGTTCCTCTAATCGCATCAGATACTGTGACGGCAACGACACCGCCACGAAGGTCGTCGCGGCGGGCGCGGCATCGTGTTTCCGCCGTCGGCAGGTGTTATCGCGGAGGGCGGGCGCTCTTATCTCGACGAGACGGGCGCGAAGGATACATAGTAGAAGCGCGAAAAAGAATGAAAGCACCAAGGAAGGTTAGGAGGAAGCGAGAGCTACTGGATGGGAAAGGGCAGGCGTAGGTCTTGCTCACTTACGTTCACTTGACCGAGTGCATTTAAAGGAGTACTGACACGAATTTTAAAAATTTTCGGATTGTTGTTTTAAATAAAACTACTGGTGTCGAGAGACCTACAAAGAGTGTCGTAGTGATTGGGAATGCATTGGATATATTTTTAATACCGCTACCATAGAACAGCAATTTCGGTTTCGGTATCGAGGGGGGCGGCTTCTCAGTGACGTTTCAGAGCAGTGTGACGTCACGGGAAGACAGCAACTGGCGACGTACTAACGGCAAATCTGTCATCGGCTCGTGGTGCACGTAAACAACGATGATTGAATTGTCGTCTAGTGATCCGGACAGTGATTTCTGCGATTTAGGCTGCACGCAGGACGCAGAGCTCGCAAATTCAGGAACTGTCTTGACTTGTCGGGATGATGTCCATTGCAGTGGGGCTGGCATGGAGATGCTCAGAGACAAAAACTTTAAAATCAAAATAAAATATTTTATACGTGTTGTCTGACTCCGCTATGTGGAGAGCGTTGACACTGCATACCAAGGAAACGAAATATGTCCCTTTTGCGATCTTCCAAAATCGTGTCAGTACCCCTTTAAAGGACCCCTGATAGCCAAAGTTTTGTTCGCGACATTTTTACTGTAATTTGTAGCTTTGCGTCTGGTAATCCCGAAATTGAATCGTAAATGCTCTAACGCATCGTATAATGAATGCTAGCGTCGTTTATTCAGAACGATTTTGCGTCCGTTCGAAACGCCCGCCTAAAAGACATAAGAAACTAGCGCACCACAGCGGGGGAGCGCCTAAGACTACGTGCTCTCAAGCTTCGGTGACGCTGAAGGCGCCGTTTTCAAATCGGGGGACCCGCAAACGGTGAAGAATGAAGCGATGTGTGTGCTTTGAGCGTGTCCCCCTGAGAAAAAAGAAAAGCATTCCTGGCGTAAGCAGCCAAAACTACTGTGGCGGCAGCCAAGCCAAGCCAAGCCGCCAGGCAGCGCCACCCTCCGCTGCTCTCCGGAACCTGCAGAGAACCTGAATAAAACCAGTTGATGTTTGGGATCCACGCCGCGCGGTCGTGTCTGCTTCTCCCGCGCGTACCGCGTCCCAACAGTGGTGACCCGGACGAGGCTTACCGCCTTTTTCAAGCGATCGACGCCATGGAGACTCCCCCTGACGCACCGGCCATCTCCGCCGTCGACATCAGGCTCCCGCCGTTTTGGACAGCGGACCCGCAGCTGTGGTTCCTGCAGGTGGAGTCCCAATTCACCGCTCGTCGTATTGCCGCTGAGCTAACGAAGTACCACCACGTGGTCGCCAGCCTCCCACCGGCAATAGCGAGCGAGATACGCGATCTGCTGGTCGCTCCACCTGCAGAGAACGCGTACACAGCGCTCAGACAGCTGCTCATCAGCCGCCTCACGCCGTCAGAGCCTCAGCGACTGCAGCAGCTACTGCACGACACCGAGCTCGGGGACCGGACGCCCAGCCAATTGTTGCGCCACATGAGGCAGCTGTTGCACACGGCCGGCGCAGCCACCACCGATGCCGACAGCAGACTGCTTCGCGAGCTGTTCCTACAGCGACTTCCGGTCAACGTGCGCATGGTCCTCGCCTCGGCTGCCGACAAACGCCTGTCTCAACTCGCCGAGCTCGCGGACTCGGTGCTGGCGGTCGCTCCGCCGTCCGTCGCGGCGCTACAGCCAGACATCGCCGGCGGCGCGCCCACGACCACGCTGCATGACATCCGGGAGCAGATATCCCGCCTCGCCGATACCGTCGCAGCGATGCAGGCCCGCAGCACTCCCGAGGAGCGCCAGCGCCCAGCAGTGCAACAGAGAATCTGCTGGTATCACATGAAGCATGGCAATGCTGCTCGCAAATGCATTCCTCCGTGCGACTATGCGGGAAACGGGAGCGGCCGGCACTGAGGACGACCAGTGTCGCAGAGGCCTCCGAACGTCGTCCATCAGTGTTTTTTCTCACCGACCGCGACAGTGGCCTTCGATTCCTCGTGGACACCGGCGCTGAGGTGAGCGTGCTGCCGGTTGGGTCCACCGATCGCCGTGTCCCCAGTGCGTCCCCGCTTCAGGCGGTCAACAACACAACCATCGCCACCTACGGACATCGCTCGCTGCCACTCGATTTAGGCTTGAACAGAACGTTCCGGTGGATTTTCATCGTGGCAGCAGTGAAGTTCGCCATCTTGGGTGCGGACTTTCTTCGGCATTTCGGCCTTCTCGTCGACGTGCGCAACCGCCGCCTTCACGATCCCGTGTCGCAGGCAACTGTGCAAGGCAATCCCTCGCACCACCCTCCGCTGAGCCCCACTCTGCTCGGGCCGTCCGGTGCAGAACGTTTTACTCGCATTCTGCAGGATTTTCCCGAGTTGACGAGGCAGCCGCCAGCCAGCGCCGCGGTGAAGCACGAGGTACGCCATTACATCGCCACCAGCGGCCCACCCGTGCACGCGCGGCCTCGCCGTTTGCCTCCAGAGAAGTTGAAGGTCGCACGACAGGAATTTGAACACATGATGGAGCTAGGGATCATCAGACCCTCGTCGAGCGCCTGGGCATCTCCACTTCATATGGTGCCAAAGTCAACGCCGGGAGACTGGCGACCATGCGGGGACTATAGGGCGCTGAACCAGGTAACGACTCCAGACAGATACCCGGTACCGCACATACACGATGTCACGACGAGGCTTCACGGTGCCACTATCTTCTCGAAGATCGACCTGGTGCGGGCATACCATCAGATTCCCGTTGCCCCGGAGGACGTCCCGAAGACCGCCATCGCAACGCCTTTCGGACTTTTCGAATTCCTCCGAATGCCATTCGGACTCCGAAACGCGGGTCAGACATTCCAGCGGTTCATGGACGGTGCTATACGCGGCCTCAACTTCTGCCACGCCTATCTTGACGACTTGCTAGTCGCCAGCAGCACTCCGGAAGAGCACGTGAATCATCTGCGCATCGTCTTCCAGCGCTTAGTGGAACATGGCGTGGTCGTGAACATGGCCAAATGCGAGCTTGGTGTGCGACAACTCTCGTTTCTTGGACACGTCATCTCCGCCTCAGGAGTTCTTCCTCAACCCAACAAGGTTGAAGCCGTGCAAGGATTTCCGCAGCCGACCGCCAAGCGCCAGCTTCGGGAATTTCTGGGTTTGGTAAACTTCTACCGCCGTTTCATTCCCCGCTGCGCCCAGATCCTTCAACCTCTTCACGACCTGCTGGCCACTTCACGAAATGGCTCGGACACCCTCTCCTGGTCTCAAGAAGCAAAAGAAGCCTTCTGCGAGGTCAAGGACGCTTTGGCAAACGCCGCACTGCTTGAATACCCCAGGTCCGGTGTCCCGCAGAGCGTAATGGTGGATGCCTCCGATACAGCCGTTGGGGCTGTATTACAGCAGCTCGTTGGGGGAATCTGGCGCCCGATTTCCTTCTTTTCGAGGAAGCTAACACCTACCGAGCGCCGCTACAGCACCTTCGGGAGAGAACTGCTGGCCGTGTACGCTGCCATACGACATTTTCGCCATTTCCTGGAAGGTGTAGAGTTTTTCGTCCTCACCGACCACAAGCCGCTTACTTATGCATTGCGCTCGCTAAGCTCCGACGGTGGAACGCACACAGCACGTGAACGGCGCCAAATGTCCTATATATCAGAGTTCACGACTGATATCCGCCACGTCAAAGGCGGCGACAACGAGGTAGCGGACGCCCTCTCACGGAATCCTGTGAACGCCATCATGCCCACACTACAGGTTGATCTTCCCGCTTTGGCAGCCGCTCAACGTGAAGATGACGAACTGAAACACTTGTTGACCGCGACCACTGCCCTGAATCTTGAGTGGATCCCAGTTCCCGGATCCGAGGACAAGGTTTGCTGTGACACAAGCGTCAGTAGAACTCGCCCGTTCGTGCCCGCGAGCCTCCGTCGCCATGTGTTCGAGTCCTTGCACAGACTGTCTCATCCGGGGATTAGAGCCACCCAAAGACTGGTGACGGCAAGATTTGTCTGGCCGGGCGTAAATCGGGACGTCCGACGCTGGGCACGCGAATGTGTAGCTTGCCAGCGCTCTAAGATACAACGCCATACCTCGACAGCACTGGGAACACTCCCCACTCCGGATTCTCGCTTTGATCATGTCCACCTGGACATCGTCGGCCCACTGCCACCCTGCCACGGAAAGGCTTACCTGCTGACCTGTGTCGACAGGTTCACCCGCTGGGCGGAGGCCATCCCTATCGCGGACATCACTGCCGAGACGGTTGCGAGTGCTTTCCTGTACCACTGGGTAGCCCGTTTCGGTGTGCCCTCCACGATAACAACAGACCGCGGCCGACAATTCGAATCAGCCCTTTTCACTGCCATCAGTCAGCTCATGGGCACCTCACGCATACGCACGACAGCGTACCACCCCATGAGCAACGGCATGGTGGAGCGCTTTCACCGCCAGCTGAAGGCTGCGCTCACGGCAACGGAGGAACACAACTGGGTGGAGGCCCTCCCACTCGTTCTTTTGGGTATAAGGTCCGCCTTGAAAGAGGACATTGGCTGCAGCGCCGCTGAGCTGGTCTACGGCACGACACTCAGGCTGCCGGGAGAGCTCTTTGCGCGCGGCTCAGAGGAGGCATCCATAGCTTGCAGCGACTATGCACTTCGCCTACGCAACGTCATGAGCAAACTGCGCGCGGTACCTCCACGGCCCCCAGGGTCGCGTGCGGTGCACGTCGACCCACATCTAACATCGTGCCCATATGTGTTTGTACGACACGACGCGGTTCGGCGACCTCTTCAGCCACCCTATGATGGGCCGTTTCAAGTCCTCCGCCGTGGCAACAAACAATTCACAATCAAGAGAAACGGCCGTGAGGAGGTCGTGTCGTTGGACCGCATCAAGCCAGCACACATGGACCGTGACGATGCCGCGTTGCCTCCACTAAGGGAATCATCGCCAGGACCCCCCAGCTTCAATGCCAGCCCAAGTCCACCAGGTGCCCTCCCGGCTGACGCACAGCGGGCGGCTATCAAGAGCACCCACTCGCCTGGACCTTTAACGAACACTGTACTTTAACTACGTTCGGCAACTCACTAGGGGGAGTGCTGTGGCGGCAGCCAAGCCAAGCCAAGCCGCCAGGCAGCGCCACCCTCCGCTGCTCTCCGGAACCTGCAGAGAACCTGAATAAAACCAGTTGATGTTTGGGATCCACGCCGCGCGGTCGTGTCTGCTTCTCCCTGCGCGTACCGCGTCCCAACACTACCTTGAGAGCAGCCCTACATCAGAGCGAGAGGGGTGACGAACAATAGTTTTCGCCGGGTGCCAGTCGGGGTATTGTGCGCGTCCCGCAAACGTTCTCTGACGTCGACAATACTCGCCTTACTCGGGGAACGTCACGCGGGGCCTCTGTCTACGTCAAACCAGAGAAGATGTCGATTGGTGCTGATAACTCAGATGAGCACTCACCTTTACTTTAAAAACAAATTAAACCATCTTATAGGCAACGCTCCTCGCTAATAATCGGTCAGAAGTGGCCCCGAATGCAGGAGTCTCAAACAACACAAGCATCTCGAGTTTCCAAATTTGGTGTCGGGGATCCTTCAAGTCTGTCCTTTCCTGCCAAGTCCCCGCCCGGCTAAACAAGGTAAACAAGCAGAACCGAACATAACAAGCTTCCGCTTGCATAACCGGGCCTAGCCGAGCTAAGCCTGAGCACTTTGTTATTAAAAACCAGAGAAGTAGCTGTACCGTGTGTTAGAGCGAAAGGTATGGACTATATAAAGTGCGAGCTTTCTGCGAAACGTCAGAAGTCATTAACCGAGCAGCGGTAACCAGGAAATACTTTTTTGTTTTATGCTCGGCGAAGATGCATGTCGCCGTATATTACCTACGTACAATCAGTGTACAGAGTATCGAGGATATTTACCCTTCGCTTTCCCCGTGATTTTGCCGATCATGGCGAGATATGCTAATGTCACAGCACGACAAGAGCTGGTCCTGTCGACAACGTGATTGTGCGGCAGTCAGCGACTCCTGACCAGCCGAGGGCAGCTCGAGGATAAGCCTGCTGGCGTTCGCATGCTATCGATCGCGTCACGTGGTGCGAAAAATAACAGAACAAGACTCTCCATTGTTTGGTTACGAGAAGCTTGCACTTGTCTTGCTTGCTTATCTGTACCGTGCACCTGAAGCGCTTTTCACCTCCTTTCACAGCTCCGGGCGAGGGGGGTTCACTTCAGTATTGCCGCTTCAAACAAACAAACAAACAAACAGACAAACAAACAAACAAACAAACAAACAAACAAACAAACAAACAAACAAACAAACAAACAAACAAACAAACAAACAAACAAACGAACGATCATGCCACTTTTTTGTTGTTTGGTTACAAGGAACATTCCTTTTCTCGTGGTTTGCGGGAACTGAGGTCGTTTTAGAATGTTAAGAGAGCACCACTAGTCACAAAAGAAGAGGGTTTTCTCGCACACGGCTGGCGCAGGTGATGTCTATGCCTATATAGTGGCTTATTCTCGACAAATAAACGGTTAACATCCCTGCCTTTAATTTCTATCCTGTTCCTTCGTCCCTTCGACAAATAAGCGTTTGGAGGTCTGCGCCCTTTCCTGTCTCTCTTCTTCCCTCTTCGTGTTTGCACAACACGCCCCCCAGATCGAAAGAAAACAAAGATTGCAAATGGAAGGCTATCTTAGAGTATGGTATTGTATTCAGAACAGGAAGACAAACAGAGGCCCCAATGACCAGGTGTTCAGTTATCGCATCTGGTCGACAACTGTGATTCTACGCACGCCCGAGCATCTGCAGTGGCCGAGCGCCTGTGGTGTTGAACTGCCGAGCACGAGGCACGCGGGTTCGATTGCCAGTCCTTGCACTGCGAATAGTTAGCCTCCTGGTTAGCTGCAGAATTGGTAGAGCGGCCGTCCAATAACGGCGTTGGTACCAGAATCGAAGTCCTGCCCAGAACGAGCTTTTTTTGTCAACCGAGAAGTTTTGTTTTCTGAGAAATCCTCATGCCCCATGCCATAGTGCTATGCCAATTTCCCTTTTGATAACATGTACAGAGCTCAACACACTTGGCTAGAACACTGTAATGGCACGCTCTAGCACTATATTCATAACAAGTCATTCGAGATGGTCTGCACTTGAGTGTTCATCCTTAGTGGCCATGCACGCTACAATTTGGGTTCCTTCAAACCAGGTGTAATCGGCAAACGCCGTCAGCGCCGTCCGGTACGCGCAGTTACAGTGTTCTAGAGAAGTGTGTTGGACTCTGTACTGCTATGCATCTGCATTTACCCCTAATTGCTTCGCATATTACGACACTTTGCCTTGTCCACTAATTGTGTGGTGACAAGAGGACCCAAGAAATCCTAGAGGTCCCAAAACACTCGAACCTAAAGGCGCCTTTACCCATTCCATAGCCTTACAGATAAATGAAGTCTCCTGTCCGGGGCTGCATAATCATGGTTCCTTCCACACAGGTGCTTGGAACGTACGTGCGTGCGTGTATGTGTGTGTTTGTGTGTGTGCGTGCGCGTGCATCAGGCTTTGCTCATCTTGTTGTTGATACCTGCTCTATATCCACCATGGTGTACAAACAATAAAACTTGAGTTGGCAGTCGGCGCCTGTGCCTCGTGTTCCCTGTGCCTATCTTCGGAAAGTGTGCGCCGCATTGGCCTTCTCAAAATGCCCTAGAAAAGTTTTTAAATGCGAATGCATTTCTTAGTCGGGCTATGTCAGGCGGCGTTGTCCGGCGTTGGCCGGCGTTGTCCGCGGGGAGGAGGATAGGTTGAGGAGGTGTCCGCGCGCCGGCAGGTGTTATCTCTCCGCTCTCACACTCTCTCCCATAGCAAAAGCTGCGGGCGCGCGCGCTTATCCTCGCCCCTAGGAAAGTGGAGAGGAGGAGCGCGCTCTGGCGCGTGAGGGCGCTCGCATCGCGGGAGCTCAGCGGAGCTACCGCGATAAAAAAAAAAACAGGCGCTGCGCGTGCTCCCGACCGGGCTGCAGAAATTAGGCGCCTTTTCCTTCTTCGAACCACAACCACCATATATAAATGGAGTGAAGCACGCGCGAAATGCACTCGCATTTCCTCACGATTCCCTTCGGGGAGGTGGGGTTTTTTTTCATTAAGGCTAAGGCACAAGATTCCTACTCAAATGCGGAAAGTGGGCTTCGGTGTCAACACGACACGAGTGATGCAAAAAAATCATGATCATGGGGTGACGTGACCATACGAGATCATCATGACGTCAATTTGTGACGTCACTAGGTCATATCTTGACGTCACGATGACGTCATCCCATGACATCGTCACTTGGTAAAAGGCGGGCCTGTCCTGGAGGCACAGCAAGACCGTGCGAGGTGCAGACGTCCTCCAATGCATCCGATCTCGTAGACGGTGCAAAACCATGTTCGGTACAGCACGCTTTTGGGGAGGACGGTAGGGGGGGGGGTAGTCAAATACAATCGACTGAGAAAAAAAAAGGAGGATGGCTTTTGCCTTAGAGTCATCACAGGAGAATGCGTTAGGAATACTCTGTTTCTTTTTTTGCAAAATTGAAAATGCTTTTATTTTTCAGAACATGAAACTGCCTATTGTAGCTCACCAATGCATTCATCCATTATCATTCTACGATAACATCACTCGCATTTCATCTTCAGGTAGCAGCTGGAGAGCTGCGAACTCCCGCTTCGCTTCGCTCATCAACTCCGGGTCCGTGAACAGGTCGAGCGCGGTCAACGCCAGTGCCTTGGCTGCCCTCAGAGTGGGCGGCTGCGAGTCGGCAGCGTTGGCGACGTCGGCGAACTCTCGCGTGTGATTGGCCGGACCCTGGGCGTTGCCGATGCCGAACACCGGGTGGATAGTGGGCACCCGGTGGGACACGTTGCCGCAGTCAGTGGATGCTCCCGACGACGGCAGATCCTTGACGACGTCGTCCAAGAAGGTCACGCCTGTCGCACGGAGAGTAAAGGCTCTGTTACACTACGCATTCTCGACGTGCGCGCGCGCGCTACGTCGGAGGATACTAGCGCCTAAATGGTTAATGGCGACGTGTGATGCTATGCGGGCTCGTTGGTGACAGTAGGTTTCCTTGTAGTGCAAACAATAGACATGATAAATGTAGGCTCACATTGTCACACACGGCGCTGTGTCCTGTGTTCACGTGAGCACCCTGTGTGTTTATGTGTACCTACATTTGTTCTTTCTTGTATTTCGCTACAGGGAAACATAATAACGACGTGTTTTTTCGAGGCTGTGATGTAGACCCTGAGTAACTTGTTGCTGGGCTGTAGTTTGTTCGTGCTTCAAGAACAACCTTACAAAATGGTTACCTAACGTAAAACAAGGAAGTTACTGGAGGGGGATAAACAGATGCCTAGTTCTCCTACTTCTTGTTTTGCGTTAAACTATCCCGCCTACAAGGCTACATCATTTCGGAACGCAGGCAATTTCGTTTGTTTTATGAAGTTTCCGTTTCTCATAATATCAATCAATCAATCAATCAATCAATCAATCAATCAATCAATCAATCAATCAATCAATCCGTCAACGTGCCCGGGAGCAAGCTTAAGGTATTTGTGGCGCTCGCAAGAGGATTGCTAATAATAAGCAATACAATGCATGCAATATACAGGGCAAAACAATGATAACAAAATATGCTGAATTGCGATTCTTCGGTTTTTGGAAACCCACATTCGCGTTGTTCTTGTTCAAGCACCTTGTTTTTCTTAATGAAATTGTAGTTTACAATAACACTAAATACATTGCCAGGGTGGTTCAGGCCAAGACATGTTCCCTATTGGGAATCAACTCATTGATGTCTGTAATCGCAGTCATGGCGGCGAATGTGCTACCATTGTTGGGGCGGCTGTTTGTCAACGGTAGAAACAAACGAGGGTCTCACCGAGAGCGTGTGCGTGCTTCCGGTACGTTCTCGCCATGGCGTGGTTGTGTATGACGTGCATGTACGGTAAGTGCTCCTCGATTTCCAGAGTGCAGCCCGTGGCTTCAGCTGCCGCGTGAAAGCACGCCTTGACCTTCCGCTTGACCTCGACCAGCTCTTTGGTGCTGGGAGCCCGGACGTAGTAGGTCGCCTGCGATGCCTCGGGAATCACGTTGGGGTACTTGCCGCCGTCAGTGATGACTCCTGCGCGGTCGGGGTGCGGTTAGCATAGCGATGCCTCCCACGTCACTCAACGTTTATGAAGCCGAAAGGTAATGATGCGGCATGAAACGCGTAAATTGACCGTCAGCGTTGGCTCCCCGCGGCGTCAAGACAAGTGATGAAAAAAATCATCACGTCAAATCATCAAAGATCATCAAATGAATTGGACGGCGCTTGAGTTCGTGCGATTAATAGCCTTTTCGTCTGCTTTTTCACGCCGTTCTAAATCCTTGAATTTCGGTATTCGATTGTAACGCGAGAGTCGACTTGGGGTAGCAAAAATCTGGAAAAATAGTCGTGTTACAATCCAGTAATTATGGTAAATGTTGGAGTTTTGCGGCCCAAAACCACGGTATGATTATGAGGGACGTCGTAGTGGAGGACACCGTAAGTTTCCACCTTAAACGTGCGCCTAAATTTAAGCACACGGGCCTCTAGCATTCCGCCTCCACCGAAATGCTGCCGCGACGTCCGGGATTCGACCTGGTGACCTTCAGGTCAACAGTCGGGCACCATAACCAGTATTGTGTATTAAAAAAGTTGTGCTATGCCCAGCACAACTTTTTGTATTAAAAAAGGTGTATTAAAAAGTTGTGCTATGCCCAGCCCCTACGGCGTCCGGTCAGTTGCTCACTTCTCATCATTTCTCAAGTGTTAATTTTTGTTTTAGGAGCGAAGCTCCTTATGCCGTGGGTCGTGCGTCCCTTGTTTGTAGTACGTAGTAGCCACCTGCGTAACCAGCAGTATCTCCCTGTGTGATGACGATGACGCTGCCATCACGGCACACCACATGGAATGCACCCACTATGCGTCATAACGATGACGCTGATGACGATCGCGATGCCATACAACACATGGCATCGCGATATGGTCTCAAATGCATATCGTTTGACCACATGCAACCAACCACCACCACGTCTTTGATGATGTACCTCCGGAGCTTCGCCCTCTCATCATCATTCACTCCGCGGATATACTGTGATTTTTTTCTGTTCAGCTACTCCGCGCTCCTCACCGTGCACCCTTGTGGTTGTCTTCAGCTGCTGCCGAAGGAGCCCGATGTTGACGTACGAGGCGACGGCAGCGTCCAGGGCGTTAATTCCTTCCCACGGCGACCCTGCTGCGTGGGCTGCTTTCCCTTTGAAGCGTACCACGATCTCCAGATAGGAAAGAAAATGATGGAAACTCTTAGTGTCGGTCGTAAATGATCCCAGACAGACAGAGGCGTTGTTTCGAGAGATATTTTCTCATTTTGTTAGAAATATTTCGACAGTATTTTGCGATTTAATATTCATTACCTTTATTTCTTTTTTTAAGTTTTTTTTTTCTTGGCTATTGTATAGAGATATTGAACCCTGTTAGTGTATAGCAATTATTCTGATGAGTTGGTGACAGATGTGATGCATGTGCTGATTATATTTTTTTGTCGTTTTTCATGCCCCGATCTTCGTATGCTTCGTCGCATTTTTGCAGCAAACCTCAATGGAATGTCGGCCTTTCGTAAGTCGTGTTTTTAGTCTCAAGTTCTTTTTTTTTTCGCCGTTGTTATGAATTCGATCCTTTCAGTGACAAGGCTTCCCGTATTTCACAGCTATTAAAAAAAGAGAGAAGGCACACAGGCTGTGCCTAGATTGTGACTCGAGAAATGGGGCTAACAGAGAATACAGGCTAGATAAGAAAAAGAAGTAACCTTCATGTCGCGATAGAGCTTGAGCACGTGTTGATGATGACGTTTGATTGTTACATGTATAAGTATTAGTGTTTCCTGAAATAAACTTCAGTTGTTAGTTTGCGCCAGTCTGTTGTAAGTGTTCCTTTTTCGTCCTCGTGTTGTTTGCGCAACGTTATTTCTTCTAGATAATTCACACAAGGCAAGAATTCTGGTGATGATGGGTGCTTGAAGTAATATGATGACGGCAAATGCAACAGCAGTAATAAGGAGAAAAAAATAGTACTTAAGAGTGTAGAGGCATGGGAGCACCAGCGGTGAGCCGGAGGCCCCAAAGGGTCCACCCGGCCTAGACCCTCAGGACTTCGTTAATGTTCTTTGTCTGTCTGGCCATACATCTAAAGTTGGCGCGAGGTAAAACCCTCAAAGACTCAAAGGCCGGTTGGGATAAATAGCCCACTCACAAAGTATAAAAATTAGGAAGTGGACATGGGCAGCGGTCATCGTACAGCGTCGATATTGGCCAATTCTGTATTGCCGAACGTAGTCCCTGTGCTAATACCTTCTGCGACTGCATTCTACGATGACACGCCCATCCGCAGAAACCATAACGGCAATCCTACAATACACAGCACATACATTTATGTGTTAAACAGCCAGACAAAGGGAATTTCAGCATGAATCATTCTATCAAGAGGAGTTGTCTTCTCCAGATCAACTGTTATACGTATGCACTATGCATGACACGTAAGAGATGTTTTGAACAACGCACGCTATTTCGCATAGGCCCACCTGATGTAGGGCTGTCAAGGCAACCTTGAGGATGTCAGCTGGAGACGGGTGAGCCATGAGCGCAGCGTCGATTCTATTCAGGGCTCCCATTCTTATCAGCTGTTCCTTGCCGCAGCGACTCTCTTCCGCCGGCGTGCCGAGGATGACTAGCTGCGAGAATGCGGGCACAAGAACGCTAAATTCTGGCTCAACGGAAACTTATTTCGAATGAAATGTTACAGAAAATTTCTCAAGCGTACAAGCTTTCTGATTTGGCAAAAAATAAAAAAGAAAGAGAGAGAAACAAAATTTCAGCCAGCTCCGCTTGGCGGACTTTGAAGAAACAGTGCAGCTGGTGGCTTACAAAGAAGCCTACGCTTCGCCATTTATTTTAGCTGGTTGAATGAAATGGGATTTGAATGAAGTGGACTTGAATGAAGTGGCATGAAGTGGATTGAATGATGTGAGGTGAAATGGGAATGAAGTGGTAGTAGGGGCGGGAGTAATGGTGGGAGTGGTAGTGGGCGTAGTGGTGAGTTGTGGGAAGAGTGAATAGGGGGTGTGGTGGGAGGAGTGGCACATATCCATAGTGGGATTTACCCACTTTCAATCAATCGATGGATGAAAGTTGCGCTTGTAGAGGACGTCGTCGCGTAGACAGAAGGACGACAAGTCACGCGCAAACTTAAGGGGTGGTTGTGGGCGACGTCTTTCAAGGTATTCGATAAGTGGTTGCAGTTCTGGGTCTTGACGTTGCTGTTGGGCCACGTTTAAAGATGCTAGAGCGGAAAGGAAACCGCAGTCTTCGTCAGTGTCTTTTGGGGCGGTCTCAACGGGGGCGCGGGAAAGACAGTCGGCGTCAGCGTGTTTCTGGCCAGACCGGTACACGATTGTTAAGTCAAATTCCTGCAACCGAAGGCTCCATCTTGCGAGTCGACCCGACGGATCCTTAAGATTCGCCAGCCAGCAAAGAGAGTGGTGATCACTGACTATTCGGAAGGGCCGTCCGTACAAGTATGGCCGGAACTTCGTAATAGCCCACACAACTGCCAGGCATTCCTTTTCGGTTGTTGAATAGTTTTTCTCAGCAGAAGACAGCGTGCGGCTAGCATAGCCAATAACGCGTTCAACGCCATCTTGGAATTGTACAAGAACGGCTCCAAGACCAAGGTTGCTAGCATCAGTGTGCACTTCTGTATCTGCTTCTATGTCGAAGTGGCCAAGGATCGGTGGGTTTTGTAGGCGTTGCTGAAGCTCGCGGAAAGCGTCAGATTGTGCTGAGCCCCAAAGAAAGGCGACGTCGTCTTTGATCAGTTGCTGTAATGGTTCGGCGATTTTTGAAAAATTTGGCACAAAACGGCGGTAATACGCACAAAGGCCTAGGAATCGGCGCACATCGTGCTTTGTCTTCGGTATCGGGAACAGAGCAACTGCCGTGGCTTTGTCGGGGTCCGGACGAACACCTCTACTGCTGACGATATGGCCCAAGAATTTAAGCTCCTCGTATCCGAAGTGACACTTTTCCGGCTTCAGAGATAGGCCGGCAGCGCGAATGGCCTGAAGAACCACCTGAAGGCGCTCGATATGCTCTTCAAAAGTCGTGGAAAAAACAACCACGTCGTCCAAGTACACTAAACACGAGTGCCACTTCAGGTCAGCTAACACTGTGTCCATCATTCTCTGGAACGTGGCTGGAGCGGAGCATAGTCCAAAAGGGGAGGACTTTAAATTCGTAGAGGCCGTCAGGTGTTATGAATGCCGTTTTTTTCTCGGTCCCGTTCGTCAACTTCAATCTGCCAGTACCCGCTACGGAGATCCATCGAAGAGAAGTAGCGGGCATGTCGCAGGCGATCTAAGGAGTCGTCGATACGGGGAAGGGGATAAACGTCTTTCTTAGTGATGGAGTTCAACTTGCGGTAATCTACACAGAATCGGAGAGAACCGTCTTTCTTCTTAACCAGTACAACAGGTGACGCCCACGGACTGGTCGATGGTTGAATGACGTCATCATCGAGCATTTGTTTGACTTGATGACGAATAGCGTCCTGTTCTTTCTGTGAGACGCGGTAAGCATGTTGACGCACCGGTTGGACGGTTGGGTCAGTGATTATTCTGTGTTTGGTTAGCGGAGTCTGGCGGACTTTCGATGTAGTGGCAAAACAGTCGCTAAAAGATGACAGCAAACTGAGGAGCCTTTCCCGCTTGTCATGCTCCAATTGTTGATTGACATTGATGTTATTGGTCACGCCCACACCACAGTTTTTATCTGTAGAGATTGTCGTAATCAGAGCGCAGGCGCTCAAATCGTCAAGTGCTTCCCAGTAGGCTATGGTGGTGCGCCTCGCCAAATGCTTGTATTCGCCACTGAAGTTTGTCACTAAGATTGTAGTCCGCCCATTTCGGAGCTCTCCGATACCTCGAGCAATGGCGACCTCTCGACCCAGCAGTAAGGCGACGTTACCTTCGGCGATGCCTGTGCCTGAGCGTTCCTGTGGGCACTCAACAATGACGAAGACACTGCTGCGAGGCGGCAACGTTACGCAGTCGTCGACAACGCGTAACGCCACACGAGGGTGTTCTTCCTCGTTATCCGAATCCGCAGAAACGCAGTTAGCGAAGGTCACGAACAAACCCCCGGACTTGGCAAACATAGCATACAAAGTACAGAAAGGGAAAATGAGCACATGGCAGTTCTGTTCATTGGAACATCGTAAACGAGATAGTAAATACTTTCTGTGGCACATATCCGTTTACGATCTACGATGGCTGCCGGACATGAAAGGCTCGACTAAGAACAGCTTCGCTGTTAAAACAAATTGCTCATCGCAAATGCTGCATACTCCACCGTTACGTAGGGCATGCAAGCCAAGAAATATCCGAAGAATGGGTGTCGATCATAACCAGCACTCCACTATACGCGCTAAAATATTCGAACCATTCTCGGTGCTTTCAACCGCAGACTATGTCACTTTTGTTTCCAGATGTGTTGTCTGGTATTTCGCTAGCTCTAATTTTTTTAGGCCGTGGTAAAACTGACGAAACGCCTCCGCATCTTCGAAACGTCACGCTTGCCGACCCAGTGTTTATGGTATCATAAAAAAAATTGAAGTTTGCACAAGTCGTGTAAAGCTTAAGAAACAGCGAAGCTGGTTGATCTTAGGGGCTTAAGGTGACCTTCTTGGCTGATGCTAGGTCTTTTCTTGGCGTCGACAGAATCGAACCACAGCCTGTCACAGACCATGCAAGAATGTCCAAAGTCCAGCGCCAGAAACTAACGTGCAAACCTGGCTGTGGCACCCCCGCTAGAAGCGCGGACCTTTCGTCGCTCGTACTCGGCTCGCGCCACGCCGGGCAAACTTGGCGCGGTGGCTGCGCCGACTGTCTCCGTCTGTGGGCGTGGTTTGGCGGCGGATGCTCCTCGGCGCATGCGCGGCTAGGCGAGATTAAACCCAGGAGGTGCGCAACTGTGTCTTGGTTATTGATGAGTAGCGGCGCGGAGGGTTTTTTTTCAGGACACCTGACGTTTTACCTCTAGCTTTAAGAGGCTTGCTCTTAAAATGGCATCAGAGAGCTGTGAGACAGATGTGAGAGTCATTCACCTCTCCTTCTAGACAGAGGCGTGTTGATAAGACTTACATATCGGAGTAATAAAAACTTATTGTCGGGCAAGTTGTTGGCATCTGTACATATTGCAACTGCGTCTAGGCGCTAAATTCGCACTGACACAAGAGCAGAAGAGGAGACAATGGGACACTCCCGAGTGATTTATTTTACAGCAACCCCGTACTCTCAGTCGGCATCTGCTCAGCAAACGCGCATTTAGATTGATATGTCCATAGCATTACTATAAGGCAGATAAAAAAAAAGTTTATTGAGCATGCGTTATCGCGTCTATCACTCGTTGCTTGAATCAGTGTGTGTTGCGCAGGCGCGGACACATGGCACTTATGTTCGTTGTTTCTGTAACATAAAGCGCTTGTGAGTGACGGTCTGTGACGTCGCCTTCTTTTGTGGTCTGCGTGTACTTAGCCTCTAAAAGCAGTTATACGATGTATTTATCAGCCGTTTGTAGCAGAACCTTTAGTTCTTACCTTGCCACGAATGTCGCTGATACTTTTCATTGCCTCTTGCACCGCCAGAGCAGCTCCCACGGAGGCTTCGGCGATCAGGTTGTGTCCGCAGGCATGT
Organism: Rhipicephalus appendiculatus; assembly: GCA_030522465.1. Classification (NCBI taxonomy): domain Eukaryota; kingdom Metazoa; phylum Arthropoda; class Arachnida; order Ixodida; family Ixodidae; genus Rhipicephalus; species Rhipicephalus appendiculatus. The sequence goes on from JALIZH010013068.1 coordinate 18,618, forward strand.
CCGATGTCGGGCAACGCATCGAACTCGCACAGCAAGGCTATACAAGGTCCTGGGCCACGTGATTGAAACGAAGACAATAAAGGGAGAGTGAGATTTTGACTTAGGAGATACATAAATCGATACGGATGCTAGCTGTATAACAGAAGACGGAGGTCTTAGCCTTGCTGACCGTACGTCCCGCAACCCGGCATGTCCCACTTACTATAGTCGGTTTGAACCTTACAAAACATGTAAGCTCGGCCCACAGAATCGCGCCGTGCCTGACCTTCATCTGCGAAAAACTGTCGTGCTAACTGATTTCCGCTCGAACCATAAGTACAGTACTCACAGATTGATACGGGATAATTTAGGGCTAAGTATAAACGCACAAACTTTCATTTCCACCGTCTTCAAATCGCGTCATATCGGCGCGATTTCGACCAACACGCGTAGATCAGGGCCAACATTATCTTTAGAAACCAGATTCGTCTCGAAATGACATGTTATCTCGAGCAATTGCGCATGTCAGCCATTATGATAAAAATTTGATGTCGCGTTTGAATCCGCGAGTACTGTACTTTTTCTCCGCTAATGCCAATACTACGTATACTAAAAGCTAAAAGTTCGTCGTTACCGCTTAAAAGATTACGTTGCACACTTATTATCTATCCTGTGTACTAGTGGTGGGGCTCCTCAAATTGTTCTAACAACTTTTACCTGCCCCCCTCGTAACTTACTCTTGTTGCGAAATAAAATTTCAATTTCAATTTGAATGAGCAGCGATGTCAGAATTGCAGGACATAATTTATTTATTATTATTTATTTATTACATACTGCAGACCCTTAAGTTCAAGCAGGCGTGCAGTTTCAATAGGACATGATTAATACAGAAAGTGACATCACAAATTGTTTGGGGTTGGTGTGAGATACAGTCATAGCAAATAGAAAAGCGACATGGAAATCTATTTCGTAATTAATGTGAATAACGGGCGTCATGAAGAAAAGAAAAGAAACTACATATCAATACTACATTATGTTTTGTGATTGCTGTAGGAATAAATACAACAATAAATACAAAACAACACAGACATTTTCACTATTTAGAGCAAAAAAAAAAGAAAGGAATAAATACATATGCATATACAATAAAAATAAATAAATACAATAAAAACAATAGATAAAAAATACTGCGATAAAAAGATATGAAAACTGAAATGGTGAGACAATGCTATTTTAGTGTGGAAGGAGAGACGAATGTGAAAGAGGAATGTATATTAAAATATTATTCCTTAAAGTTTCTGATCTAAAATCAGCGTCACAAACGTGTGTTTGCATGGGAAAGTAAACTTTTGAACCACACGAGTAGTGCCTGAAGTCACAAAAATGAGTAAGCGCTATTGGATGGCGCACTTTATAAGTTCTCCGTGGGAGGGACATCGATGGCTGGGAACGGAGCTGACGTTTTTGCTCGGGTTGTAACCGAGGATACTGCTTGGAATAACATCCCCCGTTTTGCGATTTCCTTATTAGGCAGGCCCGTAGCCAAGAATTTTTTTCGGGGGGGGGGGGGGGGCACTCGTTGAAAACCTTGAAAAACACCTATTTTCACTATCTATCCTCGGTAAAACACCCCCCTCCATCCGGATTTCGGGGGGGGGGGGGGTGTTAACCCCCCCCTTCCTGGCTACGGGCCTGTTATAAGGGTACTAACACCAATTTTCGAAGCTGAGTCCATTCCGCCGTACAAATCTCCTGTATACAGAGATTGCCGTGAGCAAGTGTGAAGCTAAGTGAATGATGATAAGATGTTGACGCGATAACGTTAAAGGGCTCATTTTGCGGAAATTCAGCTATCCGTGTCGGTGTCATTGGTTATGGGCGAAAAATCAGCGTTGACCCTGAGCGAAAAATCCAGAAAGATACATATAAATAATAAAAATCTTTCGTTCGAGTGAGAATTGAACCTAGGCCTTCTGCGTGGCAAGCAGGTGTTCTACCACAGAGCCAAGGTATTTTTTCTTTATTTTTTAAATTCTTTTTCTTTACAGAGCCACGCTATTGCTGGAAGCTGCTTCGAAAAAAAAAATGAAAAAAAAGACTTATATTAATATCTGCTAATGGGAGGGGTCTCGTTAAAGGGACACTAAAGAGAAATACTATTTTTCGCGTATTAGTAAAGTACAATTCCACAATTCCGAAAATGCCACTCTTACCGCGGGGCGACGCTTGGTAAGCGCGCAAACGCGCGAAAATAAAATACGGATGGGGACGCCACCTCGAGATTCCCGCACCAAACATCGTGACATCATAGATTTTGACGGCGTTTGCTAGGTCCTACGTAGTTCTTAATCGGTTAAACTGAAGTACATGGTCATCTGTGGGGGCCATACACCCGACATTCGAAGTTTCAGAAAATTTCATCGAGCCAATGTCGCAAAAATACGAAAAATACACTTTGAAATCAGTGACTTCCCGGGTGGAGATTTCGGCGCGAAATTTAAAAATGAAACTTCAAACTTGATTTTCTCCTCTAATAATGAACTTATGATGGTGAAACTTGCGACATTAGAGTTATCAGAGTACAGTTTATCAATCTAAACTAAGTCATTGTTTCACTTTAGTGTCCCTTTAAGGCATAAGAACTAGTAAACAAACCAACAAACAAACTAACTAACTAACTAACAAACTAACTAACTAACAAACTAACTAACTAACAAACTAACTAACTAACAAACTAACTAACTAACAAACTAACTAACTAAGTAACCTGTGCGGATAGGTTGAATGAGGAGGAACTGCGCGAGACAGGCAGACAGACCTATACGCAGTGGTCACTCATATGCGCATATTGACGTGACGAACAAGGCGCTGCGTAAGTTCTTACAGTAAATGGCCTTTGTATGCAACATAATTGCCGGTATCCCCACCTCAAAAATACGTGGACTATGAACTCACACGCGTCTAACCAGGATTTGACAGGCGCGACTCGACAGCACATAGCAACAAGGTGTGTAGCCACAGTGTCGCTGGATGGGCGTGCGCTTGCAACAGGCCAGGCCTACCTGGACAGAACGCTAATGATGAGCGAACGTTTGCCATCTCGTTTTTGCTGCGGCTACATCCACGCCTCGCTGCTGCTGTGGCCGGTTCGTCGCGAACGTAAAGGAGGGCAGATGCGTAATGACAGCCGTACGTGTCACAGGAAAAAAGAAACGCAAAAAGAAACGACTGAGGTTTTCGTCGTACGCCACGCCCTGAATGGCGACAGAACAGCCCATCGCTCTTACCTTCTGCGCCGCCGGGAGCGTGGAATTCCGCCTTGAACGCAGTGTCCAGCAGGTAATTACGAGTCACCTCGAAGCCACGCCGTTCCAAGAAGTCCGTGAGCCAGTCGTGACATTGCACTTCTTTCAGGGCGAGCTCGGGATGCTCCCAGACGAAGCGACTCAGTTTCCACAAGTCCTGGGAGTTCGCCTCGACGACGTCATGCACGAGCTCCTTCAGGTCAGCAGCCATCGCTTTCAACGGTGAGTCGTCACTGTAGTCTTTTGCTCGGGGCGAAACTTTAGATATATATCCTCTGTACTACCGCAATTCCCTTAAGACGTTTTTGTTCGTGGTCGTTGACAGGATCTGAAGGAGTGCCTCCTTTGTGTGCTTCAGTTCCAAGGGCTCTATATGGAAGAATGGAAAGGCACAAACTGTGAGGGCAATACATTCCGCTGTTGGAACAGGCGACATCTTATCCGGCCTTATTTTGAGCTAATCTGTCAAAACATGTAGAGGCTAAGAGGGTGACCGGCAAGAGCACGAGGATAGCCTTCGCCTACCCTTCTTTTGCGGTACAACAGCGGCGCCTGTGAGCGTCGGGAGAAGTTCGCGGCGTTTTTTTTTCTTTTTTTTTTGTGTGTAGGTCAATGCAGACTGAGCATCAACGGTAGGATAACGTTCTGTATTACACAATAGCAATATAAGCAAGTGCAGCTCATGACAATGCTATCGGTTACTTTCCGAGGTGAACAACAGTTTATGGAAGATAACGTATGAAGGAGATAATGAGTGTACAAAAATATCGAATCATTTGACACTTGTACTCCTGACCTTGGTTTCATGGACCATCACTTGGGCAGGCAGAAACCGGTTGTTGAACTGAAAAAAAAAAGCTGCTTTAGACAAAATTATGATAAAAGAATTGAGCTCAAGTGAGTTGCACGAATTTCTCGTCTAAATCATATCGGATATTACAAGCAAAGATATAACCATGAGATATCTACAAGATAGGCAGAACAACAGGAATGATAGACACAGACGCAAAACAGACGAACGTGTTCAATGTAGCTATGTCCTTATTTTACGCCAATCATTGCTACGCATCATACTGCATCAGCTACATAGCGAATGTATGAACATCAGCCTACGATAAAGCCTGATCACAAGGCCATATCTTTGTGGCTATATTTGTTCGGTTACCAAGCGCATTTACAGAGTGTACTGTTGATACGCTAATCTTCCACGCGCTGGCTACTACAAAGCAGCAATTTTTTTGCCTGGTCATCCCGCCGGGGTGTTCTAGTGATTGTGATGCTTGGCTGCCGACCACAACATCGCGGGATCGAATCCCGGCCGCGGCGGCCTTATTTAGACGTAGGCGAAATGCTAGATAATAATAATAATAATAATACCCGAGGTTTTACGTTCCAAAACCACGATATGATAATAACAGACACCTCAGTGGAGGGCTCCGGAAATTTCGACCATCTGGTGTTCTTTAACGTGCACTGACGTCGCACAGCACGCGGGCCTCCATCATTTCTCCTCCACCGAAATGCAACTGCCGCGGCCAGGATCGAACCCGCGACCTTCGGGTCAGCAGCCGAGCAACCAAAGCCATTTATTCACCGTGACGGACGCGAAATGCTAGAGGTCCGTGTACTTAGTGAAATCACACTGTAAAAAAACACCAGGTGGTCGAAATTTCCGGAGCCTTCCACTACAGCGTCTCCCATAATCATATTGTGGTTTTGGGACGTAAACATCCAACAATTATTATTCATATTTAGTTGCCTGATCAACAACCTATGTTTACTAATGTTGAGCATATCGTACTGGTTGTCCTTGCTTCCTGATCGATGGCAAACAGAAAGCACCTGACAGATTGAAACGGCTCTTGCACGTTAACTGAATTGTGCATCAGAGTGTTTGATTAGATTATGCTAGATGGAATGCCGTTTGCTGGAGGAGTGCACAGCTTATTGCAACTCTCCTGTGGCGGCGCGGCTGCGAAGTAGGCCAGCAGCGCAGCGCTTTTTTGACATTCTAGGCGAATATGCTTGTATCACGATTACTTGAGTGAATAAACTTTATTACACGACCCGGCATGTTTGTGGTCCGGGCTAGACCGCACAGGCAGGCACCAGGAGACCTTGTCTCCCCATAGCCTCCCTGGCTTGCTGGATAGCCCATATTTGGTCTTGGACCTCCGAGCTGAGCAGCACGAGCCGCCACCGCTCCCGGAGGGCCTCAGGAGAACTTGATAATTTGGGACATTCCCACAGCATATGTTTAAACGAAGCCCTGTCTATTGTGCATAGTTTACATTTATTGTACGGGTATAGGTGTGGGTTGCTCCTGTGGAGGTGCACAGGGTTTGGGTAGCAGTGTGCTTGTAGCTGTCGGTATTCAGATGCTTGTTTCCGGTCGAGACTCGGGTGAGGTGCGGGAAAGACGCGCCTTGCCTCTCTGTAGTGTTGTGTGTATTCTGTGTAGCATGTAAATCGGTCTTTGTGTGATACGTCTGTGGCGCCAGGGATGTTCACCGAGGGGTCCGTTCGGGTTGCGCGGCGGGTTAATTCTCGCGACAACTCGTGGGCCATTTCGTTCGGATTGGAGGTATCAGTCTATGTGTGCGCCGGGAACCATATTAGGTATTTGGGTTCATCCACTTTATTTAGTTCTTGACTATTAACGAGGATTCTGAGAGCTTGTTGTGAAATCCGTCCTTGCGTGAAATTTCTGATAGCTACTTGCGAGTCGCTTAGTATGAATTACTTGGTATAAAAAAATATAGCACTTATTGCGTGCGTCTGTGTTCCCGTTTTCGTCGTATCGTCTTTGCGAAGTTTAAAAGAAATCACCGAATAAAAATGACGAAGCTCGAACTAAGTCTCTGAAGGCTTGAAACAGCGATGCTGGGTGATCCGGAGGTCTAATCTGGTTGCTTCTAGGTTGTTGCTAGGCTTTAGCTAGGCGATACTGGGTTGTTCCTAGGTTGCTTCTCAGCGAAGAGAGGTTCGAGTTAAACCACAGACAGTCACAGACACGACTCGGATGTCCACACTCCCGAGACAGAAACTCGCTCTGAAACCGAGTGTTCGCACCCCCCATAGATGTACGGGCACGCCGTCGTTCGCGTTAGGCTTCCATCGCTTCGGGGTCTTGTCGCAGCCGCTGTTACTTTTCCCGTTCCCTAGTATTATCTCGTTGTACTGACGCACACCACACAGGTGCTTCAGAGAAACTGAAACACGCGGCCACGATGTACATTACTGGCTTATTCCCGACGGTTAATAACGCTTTTCTCAATTACTGGTTACTTCTGTCTAGGAATCTTGGTGTTTGTCGGCCGTCTGTTGCCTCCTAATTTCTAGTGAACCAGCAGTGAGTAGTGGAATTTTCCCGATATCAGTGGCACATACCCTATCGTGATGACGATAGTTTTTGTGCACATTTGTACACATTTGTTCTAGATTTTATCAAAAGCACTGGACTGGATACCAAGCTGTAGGGTACTGTGATATGTGGCTACTGTACATACGCACCACCTCATCCTGTCCCCATCATCGCCCTTCATGCCTCTTTTTCCCCCCTTCCCTTATCCCCGGTGTAGAGTAGCAGGCTAGAACGCATTAGCTCAGGCCGACCTCTCTGCCTTCTAATAAATTCTCACTCTCTCTCTCTCTCTCTCTGTACACACCAAAGTTTTTCACGGCCGGCTTAACAGATTCGCTGTTAAGTCGGTTTCTCCATATCACCACAGATCAATTATAGCGCAAACCTGGTGACGTACGCACACAGGCGTCATGCGTCAAGCACGAGTGCTCTTGACGCCCTACAGAAAGATGCCGGTACTTCAATCACTTTTGCAATCAGTGACACGATCAACACGAAGTGGTCAACAACGCAATGAGAGGGAATATAGTGCGTTGCTCTTCACGTTGAGGAGCTGCACTGTCGATAAGATTAAGAAAGAGATTGTCGGAAGCAGAAGGATCTATCGACCGACACCTGTCGGAAATATTGAATGAGTGTTCCCGTAACGATAAGAGCTGTGTACTGATTGTCAGTGATGTCATGTTTCACGAGCACAGCGGCAGATCAGACGGTCAATACAACGCAAGCAAAAACGTGATCGAGAAAGAAAGCGCACAGCGGCCCACTGTGAAAGCGAACATCGGAGCGCGTAGGAGCCGCGCGATGCCGCCACCGGTCGGTGGCTTGAATGAACTGCGCGCAGGCACAGCACGGTGCCTGCAGCCAGTGGCGCAGATCATGGGGGGCCAGGGGGCATCCTGACCTCCCTTGTGTTCAGGCTGAGGTAAGGGGGGGGGGGGGGGACCCTTGCAAGTGTTTCTCCTTGAGATTTATCGTTCAGAGCTCATATCCTGACGACTATACTAGTCGAATACATATTTCTGCCTCCTAGGTGGCTGGCCACTACTGATATTGTACAGAATATTTCGTAGTCAACTTTTTTTTTTTAGCGCCTGTTTATTTTTTTGTAGGCGTACCGGCGTTCAGTACCCCTCAGCTGTGTACAACTGTATTAAAATTGCAACTGCCGGTCGACCGCTGTCCGAGAAGACTCAGTAGAAACCTATATTCATAAAGACAAGATGGCTACTATGGCAAAAGCTGTGTCTCCCCTTCTGTTCCTTCTGGATTTTCACCACTGCTTGCAGTGACTGGTGCTCCTTAAAGTGAACGGTTCTAGTGGACCGTTCTAGTGGACGGTTCTAGTGGACGGTTCTAGTGGACGGTTCACTTCGCAACAACCATGACGACGAAAGACCACCCACTCACAGTGAGCCTGCGCGAAACCCTTTGCAGCCGCCGGCCGGCGGTGACGCCGAGCGGCCTCTACGTGCTCCGATATTGTCATTAAAGGTGGACCGCGGTGTTCTTCGCGCGCACTGGAAGAAATACGCTGAGCGTTACCTTCGAGAATGTGAATGCGCTTCGATTAATAAGCTTGAGTAAGAGGCGGGTGTCTCACTTGATGAATTATTAACGAGAGAGAAAGAGAGATGGCTTACTGAATAAAGGCGGAAAGGTCGGCCCCAGCTCTCAGAAGTCTAAGTTGCACACTACGGCGCAGTACGGAAGAGTAGGTAAATGTCCGCTGAAAAAAAGAGAAGTCAAGGGTCATGGATGGAAAGCATACATGCCAGTTCACTAGTGTGATATCTCAGTTTAAAAAGTCCAGAAAAGCCATCCAAGGAATGCAGATCGAGAAGCCAAAGTGTTCTATACTCACAAACCCTAAAGGGCGAAATGCACAGAACGAAGTATCCTGCGTTCTTCACGCCATTACGCCAGGCCTGTAGCCAGGAAGGAAAGCTCTGCCCCCCCCCCCCCCCCCCAGATCGTATTGAAGGGGGTGTTTTACCGAGGAAAAATAATAAAAATGGGTGTTTTTCAAGGCTTCCAACAAGTCCCCCCTCCCCCCCTCCTGAAAAAAATTCCTGGCTACGGGCCTGCATTACGCAATTATACGTAAGAACCAACTCTCTCAATTCTATGTATCCTATCACAGTGATTCATACGCTCACATAACCCGCCGTTGCGGTCTAGTGGTTATGGTGCTTGACTGCTGAGCCAAATGTCGTGGCATCGGATTCCATGCGTTGCGGCTGCATTTCTATGGAGGCGGAATGCTTGCGGCCCACGTGCTTAAATTTAGGTTCACGTTAAAAAAACACCAGATGGTCAAAATTTCCGGAACCCTTCCCTGCGGCATGCTTCATAATCATATCTTGGTTTTAGCACGTAAAACCCCAACAATTATTGTTATTATCATCGATAGAAAGTGGATTTCACGTCGCTAGTGCGATGTCAGTTGGAGAAGTCGATAAGTTTCATCCAAGAAAGTCGCGCAATAAACAACGGTATTCCATACTCACAGAATCTAAAGTAGGCAAAGCACACAATGAAGGACAGCCTGTGTCCTCACGCCATAACAAAATTATGCATACAAACCAACTCACCCAGTACTCTGCATCTCGTCACAGCGGTTCACACCCTCACCTGGGTAGTATTTTGACGATAAACTGTGCAGAAGTTTGTCAAAAGACGTAAGCGTCTGGAATTCTCGCGGATGTCAGCGGCCCCAGCGTCAAGACAGCTATCCAAGCGTTGCGATAAGCGGTTCAGGTAGGGCGAACACAGCAACGTGGGCGCTTACAGCAGCCACGGGGTCTGGAGACCCCGCGTAAGATGCTGCGCAGTGATTACTACAGGTGTTTCAGCAATTCTGTTTTTTCAGCTTTTTTTTTCTGTTGGCAGTGTTTCGTTATCGTTGTTCGCCGAGAGGTATGACAGAGCTATCCGGCCCGAGCTATAAGTTTACGAGGACGAGTACCCCCAGAGCAAGCTTGAATTCATATGAAATATTATAAGAGAAACCGCACCTGTCGAGCTTTGGGCAACCACTTGCGAACGTATACGTACTACATGAGCGATTCCTTACATGCATAATTCAGCTTTTACGCCGCGCCTGCAGTTCTGAACTACACCTACACCGGAAGTTGAGAGCTGCACCTGCCAGCAGGTATTGTTCAGAACGTCGAATGAATAGAAGTTTATGTGCGTGAATTATTTTTGCGTTATACCAAGGCGAAAATCCTTAGATGTCTCAACAAATACGTAAAGTGACCGTCGGCAGCGGTAGCTGAATATATTTATAAAAGGCAGTTGTCCTGTAGTTGAACTAAAATAGGCCTGTGTCAGGAATGAATTGCCTTTGTTCAAGCAATATGTACAATGTAATTATTCTTTTCTACATCTTCTCTGCAAAAACAACCAAGTTAGCATGGCATTGGTACCACCAGAAAGGTTTTCAATAGGCACCAAATGGACTGTGCTTGTCAGAAACGGAGGCATATCATCAGCACTGAGTAGTACCTTACTAATGCGAAATACCTAAATTCCGCATTAAACGCGAAATGTGACAGCAGGCATCAACACGAGTGATGCAAAAAATTACACCATCTCCCGCTAAAGGGAACCATGTGTAGATGTGAAGCAGCGGGCGCTAACGCTTACACTGGCGGCGGCGTTGACGCTGGCGCTCATCGCAGCGTTGCGCAGGAGAGAAAACTGGGGAGGCGCAAAGCAGGCAGTGATGGAGCAGTTTTTCCTACTGGAACATGCCAATCGCTGCTAATGGGCAATGAGAGACAGAATACTCCGACTGGACACAGAGACCCGATCTCCGCTTTTAGTTAACGCGCACGCTGCGAATTTTTATTGTTCAACAACGCACAGGAGAAATCTCCCACCGGCACCACCTTGGAGGTCAAGATCCATTCCCATATATACAGGGTGGCCAGTGAACGGTTGTGCAGCGCGAGCAGTCGGTTTTTTCAACCAAGAAACTCGCTAGCAGACGCTGCCTGCGTCGGCGTCGCGAGGCGAGAGAGGGGGAGCGTAGGAGAGGAGAGAGAGGGGGGTGACACGCATGCGCAGTGGGGAGTGTGAACGCCGTGGGCAGGGATGCGTAGATGAGAGAGGGGGGAGCGTAGGAGAGGAGAGAGAGGGGGGACGCGCATGCGCAGTGGGAATGTAGACGCCGCGGGCAGGGATGCCTAGAGGAGAGAGGGGGGGAGTGTAAGAGGGGGAGAGAGGGAGGGGAGGCGCATGCGCAGTGAGGGGTGTGGCTGCCGCGGGGAGGGATGCCTAGAGGAGAGAGAGGGGGAGAGGAAGTTTTTTATTTTTATTTTTTTAAAGGGTTTGCGCATGCGCGGTAAGGGTGGGCACGCGGCACACCACCACCACCGGATTAAGCTTCGCCATAAGATGCTTCACATCTAAAAGTAATCACCATGTGATGACGTCAATATGACGTCACAGGTCGCGATATTGCGATTCCATCATTACGTCACATAATGTGACGTCACACGATGATGTCATCACACGACATTACCACTTGGACAAAGGTTGGGCCGATGCTGGAGGTCCATCGAAACCACGCTTCTCATGCCTCTGATCTCTGAACCAGTGCAAAACCCCATTGGATGAAGAAAGCTTGCAGCCGGGAGGGATCGATGAGTTCGACTTGAGAAGAAAGCCTTCCAGTCGTCTTAAGTAAATAAATACACAAGGGAACGCGTGACCTTTCTTGCGCATACTACACTCTAAGAAATAATCGAGTAAAAAGGGTGTCTTTTTGCTGCACAACTATAATCGTCATCTGCCCCGCGTACTTTCCTGGCGTTATCACCGCCGTCCTGGCACTTCCCGGTCACGAACGCCGCGCGCGTTATCAGCGTGACATAGCATTCTTGATAGGAATGTGCCGAGAGCCGGGTTTTCAAGAGAGGAAACGTGAGCAAGCCAGATGACGATTATTGGTGTGTAGCAGAAATACTCCCAAAATACTCGACTTTTTTCTTAGAGTGTACAGAAAAATCCACGTTGTGATAATTCTGTTTTACGTCGACATTCGAGACAATCCATTGGAAGAGCTGGCCACCAGGACCGATTGAACCGTGACCTATGCGTCGATGAATAATTACGGTTGCGTGACGCTCTGCGCGTGGTTTTCGAGATATCTCGTGTTTAAGGGGGAACCCTGCTGCTATCTGCCCACGAAGGCACCCACTTCAGATAACAATCGGTGGGTGACGTCCACGAGATCGAACGACGTGTATCGGCGGGAGATAAGAGCGTTGCACGTGTTTGCAGAGAGGAAACGATGATCAGACACGCTTGGTTTGACGGCAGTGCGCGTATCTTCTCTTTGACATCGTCCCAAGGTGCGTTGATACGGCTTTTTTTTACTCTACCTAGATTACGCATGCAAATCTGTACAAACTGCGCTTAACTATTATATAACGCTGCTGCGAAGGTCATGCTAGAATTCCACGTTGCAGACACCCCCAGCGTCGCTTTAGTCCTTTAACTCCACAGTCCGTACACCTAGTACACATCGTAAGAACTCGTAAGAATAGCATTTCCGTACACGTCGTTCAAATTGATATAAGCAATCGTTGACCCGTACTACAGCTATCTTAGTTAACAAACCCGCGAAAGAAGAGTTCCATCCTTTGCGCAGTTCAAACCGTGCAACAAGACTGTTATGCCAGATATGCGACTAGTTTTTGACGTAATCTTTGTTCACTTACGTAGTGGTCTCGTATGTGTGTCAGTATGAAAAAGGTGTGCACATGTGTATAAGATCTGTGTGCATATATATGCTTGAGTATATGGTATTATGTGTATGGGCGCATATTGCATCTATTTCTCTAAATATTTCTTTGTGTGTATATGTACATACCTATGCATTTCTATATGTGTGAACACGGGTTTTCTTTGTTTGTTTGAAAGTGCATTTAATTCCAAGCGTTTCACTTTTTCATGCGTTGCATTTCGCGACGCTTTGCTGTGAACTGCATAAGGGGGACGGGAGCCTCGGTAAGCTGTACCTCAGGTTTTAGTCGTCGCTCTTCTTTTCGAAGTGAAAATACAATAAAAGTCATGCATTGATTGACTGATTGATTCAAATTGACTCTTGAAATAGTGGTGTTGAGATATGTTTCCTTAATCATTTAGGCAAACACATTGAATTTATAACGAGTGGAAATGCTGACTTCACTGACATTTTTATTACGGCGTGCACCCGTAACCTTGTGAGATGGGTATTTTGACGTCACGCCTGCTTGTTCTGAAGCCGAGCCATCTTTTGTGAACGAAGCACATTTTTCGCGTTTGCCTGATTGAACCCTATAAACCACAACTAAGTGCTTCCTCGCTTGATTTATGGGATTTTCAGAATATTTATCTGCGTTTGCACAGTTCATTGCTACAATAATGTTTAGTCTCACATGAAATTTCGGGCAAGAAAGAGCGAGGTGCA